>JACXIT010000090.1:0-86943 GCA_014737525.1 Bombus difficillimus | reverse complement strand
AAAAAAAAAAAGTAAAGAAAAATTATAAAATTAAAATTTATATACTAATCGAATATCATTATTCTCTGACTAGGCATTCAATTAAGAGAGAAATTATGTTCATTGCTCTCGGCATTCATTATGTAAAAACATCAATTAACGGATTATGCCGCGGTCTTGCCTACCTACCATCATAACGCACAAAAAAAAAAAAAAAAGAAACAAGTAACAAAGTACAATTATTTGTAAATCTCTAAACCGTAAATTCATTAAACGTTTTCGAAAGCTCTTAGAAATTCGGTTGTCGATGCACTTATCTTCCGAAATGCTGTGCTCCCGATTCGTTCCTTAACATCAATTCTAAACGTACCGCCATTACCTTTCTTCACTCGGAATAGAATATATCTTCGCCATTAGCGACAAGTATCAAAGACACAATATGCCATGTCACGAAGAAAATGACAATGAATAAATGACATATATACAAACAACTTTCGTATTATATACATGAAAATATACATATATATATATATATATATCTTTTATATATAATGGATATTATATATATATATCCATCATATATTGTATAATATAATATATGTGTATATATATATATACACATATATATATATATACACACACACACACACACACATATATATATATATATATATATATATATACGTGTAACGCTTCAACATTATGGCACCGTTATTTAATCGTCAAACAAATGTATTCTTTTATGTGTATGTGTATGTAAGTGTATGTGTCGTGTTACGTGTGTTTATGGACTTTTAAAATATAAACAAATTTGTGTCCTCTCTTGTCCAGCCAAAGTCGGACTCTTCGCAAGGATTCTTCGTCTTACGCGCGCATCCAACTACAAGAAGAGAAAAAAAAGAACCATGGCCGAACATTGCGTATAATAATTAACGAGTCTTTGACTTCGAGTTCCGGAACTTTTCACAAAAGCACTATACGCCGTTGTACGTAGAGGTATGAAACGATCGAGCGATTAACCGTTACGATTGATATTAAGTCGCCCAGCCCTCAGTGATCCTGGAACGCTTCATCAGCGGTCCATTCTCATAGTCTGAGTTATTCCCACCGTTTCCCCCGGCGTTCGAGTGACTCGTTCGAATATCTGCCACTGTTCCGCTTCCAGGTGACGGAAGGTTCGTCGGCGTTATACTACCGGAGTGAGATGGCGGTGGATTACTGCTCGGTCTGCTCGACACAAGATTCAACGATTGTGGCCCCGGATGAGGTACATGATGTGGAGGCGGTGCACCGGTACTGGACGAAGGTCCCACGTTCAGAGTCGTGTGATGAAGATTGCTGGTATTACTCGGCCCGCTGTTCGAGCCACTGTTGCCACCGTGAGGATCTCTAGGTGGACTAATCGGTTCACTTTTGATCTTCACTGGTAATGGCGACGTGGCTGGTGGCGGTGTACTGCTCGACACTGCTAAATGGGGAAGACCACTGTAATCAAATAAAGTTGAAGATATTAGATTCGATTATGAGGATTGGAGCAAGATTGATTCGCACTCTAAAGTATAACATCTCTGAAGAGAATATGCTGGTTGAAAATATAATACCAGGTCTTGACTCAAGAAATTGTATACAATAATTAAATTGAAAAGAAACTATGGCTTGGATTAGGTGGTATCTTATGTACCTTTCTAGAATATCATTTAACAGATTTACTAACACATATTGATTATTATGAACCTTACACTAGCATCAGAGGCAAGATAAAATATGCAAAAAGCCGCCAATGTATTAAGTATGAATAAATAAGCATAATATGTTTTAAAATAAGTATATATCGTTAAAACTCATTGTCGCTTCATAGATGAACTGTTATGTGGGTTTAGCATTTAATAAGTTTGAGTAGCCAAAGTAAGTAATTGATAAAATATTTTTGTTCAAGATCCTTGTTTCTTTTAGACCCAAAGGATTTGAGATAAACTGATATGAATGATAGGTTTAAAACTTTGAAAATTTGACTGCCGAAAAAGAATTTTAAATCTTAGTGAAAAATGATACGATTCACTAGTATGCTACAAACAACTATCCAAATAAGAAAAAAAACTATAAACCTCCAGTCGACGTTGTTTGATATTTTTATCATCAACTTGGATAAATATAGAAGATCCATTGTTAGAACGAGTACCGTCGTTGCAAGCACGATTAAACTTTACAAATAATCTTTAATCTTTTCTTGAATAAGTGTTTATACAATATTTTGCGTTGTAAGCTTGTTTCTAAATATATTTTCGTTTGTAGGAAGGATGACGTACACGTAAATGAACAAAATGTAATTAGAGACTCTTAACAAGTTTTGAACGATAGATTATACCAACTGGACATATAGTTTCCTTTCACAAGAATAATTATGAAATATGATTTACCTGATGCTGGACATGGTGGCTGCCGAATACATTGATAAGTCATCAACGTACCTCTGATGAGACCATGCTAAGGTTCCTATGTCTGTGGAATAATCCGCTGATCCAAAACTAGAATATCCAGCTGGAACTGATGGTGTTTGTAGTGCTACTACTGGTGTGTTCAATGTGGATTGTGCATGGCCACTCTGTATATCAAAAACACGAAACAGAAGACCAATTAGAATGAAATATTGCGCAATTACATAAGGGTACTTTTTATGTATCTATATATTACTATCCATAGTGTGTGAAATTGCACACAATTACACGCAGTTAGACAACTAGATCACTAGGAAATTGCTACAAAATATCTTAAATTATATTTAAATACTAAAATATAGTGATTTTAAATTTGTGAATTATATACCATAAAATTAACTAAAGTTTAGAATTTGAATTTTCATGATTTCTTTCAAATGAGAATTGAAATCCAAGATTAAGAAAAATAAAGATTTCTAAAATTTCATTACAAGAAGTAAATAACAAAATATATCCAATGCAACGATGAAAAATATAAAGCATATAAAAATATTATTAAAGTATAACTCGATTCCCTAAATTTGAAATAAAATTTTTAACTGAATGCACTGAATAAAATGCATTGAAATCAAGCACAGTGCGTACTAACATCGTAACTAGTGTCTTCGGAGAGAGGTTGCGTAAGGGGTGTTGGAATAACTACTCGAAGATTAGTCCTGTGAGGATGAGGCGGCGGTGGAGGAGGCGGAGGTTGTGGTGAATGCCTAGACGGATTACTGCCTTTGTTTGCACTGCCTCCTCCGACTCCTAGTGCCGGCGAAGGTCCTGGACTAGGTGAACCTCCTAGTGGTGATGCCGATGGTGGGTAACCATTACTCATTTCCAACATCCCTCCTGGTGGATATACTATAGAAAAACAACAAAATTAAGATTTATATATGGGAATTTATTATATATAGGGTTTATATGTAGGAATTAACTTATTACAATTATTATTAATATGTTGCACTAATAAAAATTGCAAAAGTTGAAATCTTTATTTGCTGAATAACTGAGTTACTAATTATTTAGATACTTCTCTTAAAAAATTCTCTTCTTATAATTCTAATATGTAAAGTTGAAGAATCGATTATATACCTGAATCTGTTTCAGAAGACGACGGTCTTGGAGAAATGCTGGTATGCGCCATTTGGGGACTAGATCCAAGTAGAGATTCGCCATAACTATTCACTGGTACGGATACAGGTAGAGTGTAATTAGATTGTCCCATTGCCTGAAATCGCAGTAAATCACGACGACATTATTAATACAATGTCCACCAATGGTAGACTTCAAGAGAATTGGCAAATTCTGATAAGGTCTTCGTTTCGAGATTACGTCTTCATTATCCCCTTGCCCATTTCCGCTAGATAAAATTCAATAGTCAAAATAAAAAAAAAAATATGTATACACATAAAACACCCGATCAAACAAAATAAATGCAAAAACAAATTTATCTCCATTCTGTGCATAAATAAAATAAATTACAAAGAATTCCTACAAAAAATTAAAACATAGAGTCATATATTTATATTTATATAAATTGCGATATTAAAAATTTTCAGGAATATATATTTTTCCAAAGTGTACGAAAATAATTCCTATAAAAAGATTGAAAAAAGAAAGTATGAAACTTCGTATTTATATATTTAATGTTATACATGTGATTAAAAATTCGTGATTATAAATTTTGAGATATACATTATCCAAATTATAAAAAGATAATACATATAAAAAATGTTTAAAGAAAAAAGAAGGAAAGAAAGAACACCTGAACCAGATTTTTACATTCAAGTTAAACACTATAAATGAGACTCAAACTTTTCAGTTATACGATATTCAAGGTTTCTCAAATTCTGAAGAAGACAACCAGCCTCTATCGCTTACTCTGCTTGCCAAAATAATTATGAATGCCGCATTAATCGCTACCAGATGAAGCTTGATACAATGTACACAGTAAGTCTGACAAACGAAACGAAAAACAGATTAACAACTAGCCAGAGATTATAATAGCCTGGTTTTAAATATCTGCCAATATCACGGTTTAGAGGTACAAGCTTAGTTGTTTTGTAAACTTACGGCCTCACGTTGCGATAATAAATTAAACGGTGCGAATTAAATCGAACCGTCACTGACAAATTGCTTGATGGCTGATTGTTAAAACCTAATAAATGTAACCAGGAGGACTAACGAATTGCTTCGAGTCATGTGAAAACTCCGGGCCAGAGGTTCCCAAAGTGAAACACCAGAAAGAACAGGCGGCCATTGTAAACTTCCAGCTACTATACATTTTCAAACTGATAACGAAGAACAGCACGCTATTAGATGTTGATAGTAAATTTATTATGGGAAGTTTGGTGATTACTTAACGAATTTTTCTCCCTTCAAGTCATCGTTAAGATCGATCAGATTTCAGAAAGATGAAGTTACATAGGTAAAAATTATATTTATAATGATGTAAAGATGATTTTCTTTTTTATCGTAAATTATAATATTCAGACATATCGATTATATCTTTGAAAAATATGTACTGTCGTTTTACTAATTTCAAACAATTTTTTAATAAAGAATTTCTCAGATTACAAAGAAGAATCGATAAAATTTCAAGTTATAGTCTAATATTTAATATAGTTTTTGAAAATATACAGAAGAAAGGAAAATCCCTAGAATCTCAAATTCAGAAACAACAGAAATGCCAATAATCCCATCGCAGTTTTAATCGCTCGTAATACTCGGCAACACGATCTCTGACCTTCAGCACTATCCGTTTCTACAAAAATCAAACCCATTAAGAACAATGTACACCTAAAAATGCCAACTTGGTATATGATACGATTTCGAAAAATAACAATTTCTCTCAATATACATACATATATCAAATTTCTCGCAATATATAAGGACTCAAGAATGTTTGCATATACAAAAGAGAAAAAATGCCAGAGTTTCAAATATCACCAAAACATTGATTACTGATCCCAATAACCTCAAATCACCAAAAATACCAAACCCCAAGTTCTACACAATCAAACTACAAAAACACTAAAAACTCTGAGTAATTTCGTACGCCTAAAATGCCTAAGATCGACAATACCTATCACCGAGGGACCGTCGTTGCGGGACATCCACGCAATTTTTCCAGCCGTCCCAGGTATTCTCCTGGCCCGGGACTTTTTCTCTTTCTCCCTGTCTGTCCTCTCGACGTCAGTCGGCCGTCGAACAACACCGAACGACGACCTCCACTTACCCGAGTGCCGTTATGTTGGTGCCTCTGCATCATCAGTTGGAACTCCTCGTCGATCTTCGTGTATTTGGCTTCGGTGCGCGGAGTGAGATTGTACTCGATCGCGTCAGGCTCCGGACTTTCCGGGGACATGGCGCCCTTATGTTCCTTCTTGTTGAGTGCCTGCAAGTGTCAGCAGACAGGTTCACGTGACCACACCGCCCGAGGGCACTCAACCTTCGCATGCACGTTAATTTAAACGCCTAGCGTCACACACATACACATACACATACACATACGTATACACACAGTCCACTAATCTCTCTAGTTATTTTTCCTTCTCTCTGCTCTTATGTACGTAGCTTTGGTGTATTGGTTATTCGTGTGTGTACTTTTACTATTTGCATGGTAAGTGAGGTTACGTATGCGTTTATGGGTGTGTACGAGAGAGAAAAGGAGAGAAGATATCGCGTGTCACGCGACACGATGGTCGACGATGGATTCGTGTGAAGGATCCATGAACGACCCTGACCATTATTATGCTCGAAACAATTGGGGGACTGGGTTATGGGGCCGATGTGGGGAATGGGCTAGTCGATACTTAAGGGTTGCGATTCTTTTTAAACGTCGGTATTGTATCGAATAACATTGAGCATAATATTAATTATTCTATAGCGTTTATCAACTTTTATTAGTTTTATTTCTGAAACTTTCCTTTTTTCCAATAAAGAAGTTTAAATGATAGCCTCTTTTGTAAAATACTTTTCTTTCGTTACCATATTACGGATTTCAAGTACGTATTAACCTTTTTTTAAGAAATTAAGGAAGATAGGAAGTAATAAATTAAGGAATTCAAAACTCTGTGGAATGTTAGCAGAACTAGAAAGAAAGGTTCTCCCAACTGTTTCAAGCATAATGCATTATAAAATTCCTATAAAAGAATGTTGAACATGTATAACAAGTTTGGTGTACGTAAAAGACAGCCTGCAACCTGTCTGGTCTTCTTTTCGACTCACCATACCGATTTAAATATTGCAACAAGATTTAATGTATTATTTATATTGGCACGATTATTCCCTTCCGATCGATTGGATATATCTTTTCTAGTAACTTGCATCGCTGATATACTTGAAAGTCTAACAATAAGAGAAATATGTCTTCATGCGTATACAGAGTGATCCATAAAAATTCACTAATTATGCTACATTTTACATAATTCGAATACTTTTTTTAATACTTGTGAACCAAATAGTCATTATTATATTAAGATTATAACGCTATGTACAGGGACTGTAAAATACTATAAAAAAAAAAAAAATATAACTTTTTATATCACAAACAAATATATTCCAACTGCTCCAAGTAATAAAATAAATCCGGAGAAGTACTAAAAAAAGAGTACATAAGAAATATCAATATACTCTTTGTACCACCACCGGAGAAATAACCTTAATATCCGTAATCATACGAAAGCCAAAGACAGGCAAAAGAAGTGTCCTCAAAATGAAAGTTTCTTGTACGTTGCTTATTCCATCCAGTCATCTGTCTTTCGTTGATGCACGTTTTTTTTTTTTTTTTTTTTTTTTTCTTCTTTTCAAGCAACATCAAGCGAGACACGCAACGGAACCAGGGGTGGTCAGTCGCCTCTACTAATGGACCACCCTGTATAACACCGGTGAAAAAGAAGGCGCGCAGGAAGCGGGGCTTGTAGCAGTGCCGCGCATGTAGATTTGCCGCATGCCCATGTTGTAATTTCGATGATCGACAAACTTGAAAAAGTTAATAACCAATGATGATACGCGAGAGTATCGAGCGTCGTGCAATTTTTCCCTGTGAAATCTCTCATTTACTGGTATATCAGCGATACCTCGAGTTACAAGATATGCTCGCCTTCCGGCTGATCCAGACACGACGACTTGTCGCGTCGGCAGGGCGGGGTTATTTGAAAAATATCACCGGTTCAGTGCCGTACGAAATTCATGGTTCTTGAAAAATTCAATAATAATTATCTTTCTACGAACGACGAAACGTATTCGGAATTCTGGAAATTTTGAAACTGATGAAAAGTTATGTTGTAACGTTTATTTAACACTTTGAACTATTTGCAAGTTTCAATTTTACTGAATATATTTTTGTTACTAGGAAGTTTGAAAACTTGAAAGTAAAATTCTGAATTTCCTCTAGAATCTTAGAATTAATATTTGCTAGAGAATTTTAAATCCATCGAAAGTACTACATAACATACAATATTGCAAATTTTGTGATACCGTCTCTATAAAAATTGTTTAACGTTATTAAACGTTCTGTGAAATATGCATCCTCTCATAAGAAACATGTAAGAAATAATTCTGAATAGTAATTTTACTATAATGGAAAAAGTGTGGTATCTTAAATAATAATCCTTGAAAAATAAGGAGTTCATATCGATTGAAGAACTCATTTTTAAATTGTCATACGTCCAATTTACATAAATACAACGTAATCTTCTTGTTTTCTTCTGCATATTTAGAACATGCACGTTCCTCCTAAACTATGTTTTCTGTATCAACATACTAATGAAAGAAATCATATACTGTAGATAGCTGTAAGAAAAAGACCCGTTGATAAGATGTTTTGGCTATTATAAGAAAAGATAAAAGAGCAAATAATATTTACAGAGCATAGAATCCCCAAGATAATTATTATTACGGCCACATAATTATACTGTATGTAAATAATGATTTTTATTGGTCAAGGGTAGCTTTAAGATCTTTTTCTTGCAAAACGTCTTCCAGTTTGTTCAACAGGATTGGTTAAACGATTTGAACGCTGCACAGTATCTTCTGGAACAGTCTAATCGGCCTTGGAGATGCGGAGACGCGCTTCAAACATACTCCGACGTTATTTACATGAATGTGAGGCAAGTCTTTCGGAAACAATACTCATTCGGATTTGAAACACGTTCATCTTAATCTCGAAGAAACGTTTCCATTATTTAAAATAAAGAATCATACTACAGGACAACTTTAAAGAATAATCGTGAGACACATAATCCCTGTTTTTGAACAAAACTAGGCTATAACAGGTTTATATTCATTGCAAATATAGTAAACACGAGTTCTTCAATATTTTAGAGTACTAGACTATAGTTACTATGGAAATTATAATTTCATACTGGGCATACTGTATTCTACAATTCTTTTCCACGATAATTCATCAACTAATTATATTAGTGAATTCATATGTTACTATTTATAGGTTGTAGACTTCCATTTTACAAGAATTTTGTACAAGAAATAGGATAATAGTATTTAGTTAATAAAATTTACTTTTATAGTTTCATTTTATTGTCAATTTTTCTAGTTTTATGCAAGCGAATTCGTTAACACTAGAACTACCAATTTGCAATTTGTACTTAAATATATTGTATACAGAAGATTATAGGTAGAGAGACATTATGAAAATAAATAATAATCATGCTCTGTCTTAATAAAACTTGACATTAATTTTGTTAAAAATCCTTGCATAAATTTGAAAGATTGATAGTTCCAATATTAGTAACTTGTAAAATTTCACTAATATATATTACGTACATAGAGTGCTCCAAAAAGTATATTTCCCCATAAAAGATACTACCAACAATAAACTTTCTAATTCTCTAATAAATCAACATTTTAAAATGTTGTTATGAAAATTTAATTTACAGAATTTACCCAGAGTATGGAAATCCCATTACCTTAAACAACTCTATTCACCAAACAAAATTCTCTAGATAATAGCTATCCTTTTTTCTATCATTCCATCATCTACTCATTCCCTAGATGGTGGACATTCGGAAATGTTGTTGGGCAGCTTGAAAATTACCAAGGAGAAATCGGCTCACCTCGATGATATTCTTGTTGGTGAGGGACTCATGGGGTTCGTTGTACTCGGTGTACTTGAGAAGAACCTTGTCCATGTCGGTGCTCGCATACTGATACAGCTTGTTACTCGAACTGAAGATAATCAGGGCGATCTCGCAGTCGCATAGTACCGACAGCTCATATGCCTTCTTCATTACCCCAAACTTCCTTTTGTTGAATGTCACCTGTTGGAGAATCATCAGGAATCAATCACCTTCACTATTTGCCTCTACTATCCTAAATTATTCGTTAATCAGTAATACAAGCTGATGAAAGCGATACGATTGTTATCTGTCATACATTAGCGTTTTTCATTGCTTCTATTTACTTTTACGTTGATGATAAACGTTAAATATCGTGATAACAGTATCGTAACAAGATTTTATCTTTAATCATTTTTAAATATAATATTCATGTTACATTACATCAAATCTTACATTATATTTATTTAATACAATACAAATGGTATTTTCATATTTAAGGGTTATTCTCTATATTTTAAGTTTTACATTTAATGTACTCGTAATATCATTATGTAAATATTAATATTGCCATAACATCATTGACGATGCAATAATAACTAGTAACTTGTGTGAATGGAGTTCTGTTTTGAGTAGTTGGCAACACATGATGATACAATGAATGAATGTAACGCAATAGTGGATATTTTCTATGAAGTACTTGTGGCTTCTAGTACTCGGACAGTTAGCGTACATAACACTATTTAGAATACAAAACAATGCTTTGTGTAGATCGTCACCGTGTTATTCATTTGGTATTTATGTTTATAGAGGTTACAAAACAAACGTTGTATTAGAAAAAGAAATTGTGCTAGAAAAATTTATAAAAAACACTGAAAGATATAAAAGCACCGAAAATAAAAAAATTTGTCTACGTAATTTATTTAACTTTCTTTTTCTTCTTTACGAAGTTCGGTTTTCTTTTAATGTAAAATTGTAGTACCTGACGATTCCGTTCGTCCGTGATGCGCGAAATTTGAATCTTCTTCCGACCCATTTTTGAACGGCGTTGTGGAGATGGGACAGACCTTCGGAACCAGTGGATGGAATATTAAAAACACTGAAACAGAAAGAGTCCCCTTATTTCATTTATATCCCTTACAAAAAATTGAAATATTAATCATATTAATAACTGCTAATCTTATTACATTAACCTATAACTAAATGAATATTTTATTGACGTTTAAAATATTATTCAAATTGATGTTAGAATTATTTAAATAATTTAAGTGTAACTACAAATATAATACATACATAAATATTAAATATAATACATTCCTTATGAATGTAGGTTATATTCATAAGATATAAAAGAATCATTTTCCTATTATATCGCATATTTTGAAATAAAAAATGATTTATATAATCTTTCGATTAAACATACTTCTTAAAATAATCTTTATTTCTGTAACTTCTGCTATATGATACTTTTTAGTTAATTTGCTATTATCCCGCTATAATCTTCAAGTTAACTGCTCATTCTACTTGATGATATTACTTTTTTAAACAAAATATTTTAATTCTGAAGAGAATTCACCTTTAATATAAAATAGAAATTAGATATGAAATATTAATAACAATTTCTTTATATTCATCAGCAAGTTAGGAAATTATGATTGAGTCAAAAATAACTCAGAGGGAATAGCAGGGCTAATAAATCAAATTTCAAAAAAAAAAAAAAAATATATATATAATTCACTAGTAGTAGACTATTACTAGTAGACTAATCGAATTTCCAAATAACCTATGAAGCCACTCAATTAAAGGAATCTCATTTTTATAAAAGAGAGAGGATGATAAAATATAACACGAAATAAAAATTCAGGAGGTAAATTTAAGTTTTGACGTTCTAACCATCGCCATGATGAAATTCAAGTTTGAAACGGCGGCAACTTTCGAACGATGAACAAAAGGGACGTGATTTAACTGACGGTTTGAAAACAAAAAGCGCGCGCGTACCCATAGAAAACTAGAATGTAAAAGGCTTATATATCGCATGCAGTTCGAAACGTGCGCGACAGAACTGGACCATGCGTTTCAAGTCTAATGGTGAAACGTGTATAAAGCACGTGTCGCGTTCGTGTATCGATTAATGTCGTCCGAAGAACCAGTCAACTAACTTCGATGACACGTTAAATTCGACGGAAAATAACGGACATGTCTCGTTTGTGCTTCCTCTATTGAAGCTCGCTGAAGTTACATTATCTTTCGACTAACCTCACTTTCGATTATCGTTCTGTTACTCAGCGGTAACATTACGCGGGAATTTTGAATGATTTTATCACCAAGAGCCGTAAATATTTGTGTTCTAGACTTTTCGTCTTAATTAAAACAGCTTTTACGAGATGTTGGTTATTAGTAACATAAATGGAATCAAAATGGAAGAAAACAACTAGATTGTGAAGAATTTGGTTTTTTTTTCTTTTCTTATGAACATGAAGTCTCTCCCACAAATTCTATATTAGATTAGTTTGGAGTGTATAATAATTTTTGTTTCGAGGTAAACAGTATCAATAAATATAACTTATTTTAAACCAAATATGTTTTATAAAAGCAAGTTATCACTTGAATTAATACACTTTCTTGCAATTGTGCAAGCCAATTATCGAGTGGTCGGTTTATAATCTTATTACGTAAACCATGACGTAATATTTATACAATAATACTTCGATTTTCATTATTTCACTTAACCAACAAATTCTTATTAATTAGTAGAATTACAAATTTATAACAAAATTTTAAAACTGACTGGAAATAATTTCGATTTCATCTCGTCATGAAAATTACTGTCTGATTTTATGTAAATATCGCTGTTGGGTCATCGATGATACACGTGACGACGAACGTGTTGAAAACATCGAAACTCTGTATAACGTTAAACCGTATTGTTTGTGAATGTCTCTTCGCGGATGGGACGCAGAATTCTATTGAAATGTGAATATCTCTATCGTTTGAATACATTACAAATCTAGGGATGAGCTGATTCATTTGTCCATTAGTAATCGTGACTAAATCCAGATTCTCGTTAATTCATTATTATCCAACATATTGATCGATGATGAATTATTTGATTCATGCCTATAGTTCAATTAAAACTTCTCCAATGTATACATATATGATTAAATAAATAAGCATAAATATTTATGGAGTTCTTTTCCCGTATTAAGTAAAACTATTCGCTTGACTTATATAAATCAAACAACAAATATATAAAAGTATAATAATTATATTAATTACTCTACTTTTAGATGACTACATATTTTTACGACATGTCGATAATGTAGTTAATAGTTCCATCACTCTGATGATAAAGAATACAAAAAAGAAGTCGAACGAAATATTACAAAATAGTGTCATCGTATTTCAATTATGTACGAATAACCTATCCGAAAATTGTAAGGAAACAAATTGTAAGGAAATTACAGTTTTATAATGATAACATCTTTTACCATATTTTCTACAAGATCTCATTTCTTCATTTTATATAAAATATATTTTTCTAATTCATAGAGAATAATAACTAATCGTTTAAAGAAGCAACAAGTAATATTTCGAAATGACATTTGTGTAACGATACGTAATTAGAATCCCGAGCGAAAACAGAGGCAAGATCAATCAATTGATTTAACGCAATGCTTTATCGATCGTAGAACAACAAAGTTGTAATTAACTCGCGGTTTTGATATTACAAGAATGGCGCTGATAAGGAATGATGCAAGATAAAACGAAACATTTCTCTCTCGTTTTCCTGTTACTGATGCGAAGATGGTAGTTAGCAGTAATGAATCAATTTTCGCTTAATCCGATCCGGTTAACACATTCGATACTCGCTACAAAAGGCTACTATATAGGATCTTACAATGTGTTTTTACGTAAAACATACTAAAAACGACGTACGAGATCCTGTTAAAAATATTATAATAATTTTTTGAGATAGTAAATTATAACTTAATTTCAATGTTTTTTTTTTTTTTTTTTTTTTTTTTAAGGTAATGGTAAAGCTCTAAATTCGATTTAAAAAAATGTATAAAACAGTTATATGAAATTAGAACATAGAACTATATAAAAAAGGAGACAGAGAGAAAAGTTGAAATAAGATATATTTGTTAAAAACATATTTGCCTTTCTAATTATTATTTCTGTATCATAGGTTAGTATTTCTTTTAATATTTTATTCATTAAAATCTTTAGGGATTGCATTATAAAAATAAGAAAATTATACATGTAAAAATAAAATGGAATTTTTCATCCTTTTGATATTAATTTATCTAACCCAAAACTAACAATGAGCTAACCTAATTTCGTCGTTTCGGAAAAAAAAATCCAGGCAGAACTAGGTATAACGTAATTAATTACGACGTTATTGCCATTACTATGGAGTAAACGCGTAATAAACGATCGATCGCTTTCCATTTTATCGTCGATAATTAATGTACATAATAATCGACTTTATCACTTGAGTTTCCCTCAAAGTGTATACGGAATACAGATACATTGAGTTACGTGCGAATTAATGATGGTTAACAAAGAAAAACGCATAAACTTATTAAAGCTGCTATACTTCTTATTTCAAACGTAAAAAAATATCTACACAAATATGTATTACTATTAATATTATGAGGATTATCTATCTTAATTTCTGTAATATTCCCATCGTCAGTATCTTGGAAAAATTTCTATTGATAAATTAGAATATATTGCTTTTAATCTTTAGATGATATCGTTGAGTGGTAGATAACGTAAACTATAACAGTTTGGAAATTAACTTTTTTTATAAAAAACTTAATTATATTTACATATTCATCCGTTTAATGATTAACAATACAAAATTGAATAAAAAATTCAATACTATCGAATATAAATTTTAATTCGTATTGATAAAATTAACAATGCTATTTATCGCGTATTATAATAACGTAATTTTTCTACCAAAGTATTGTAGTCGCTTATAATTTAACTGATATCGCTTAAATATTAAATTAAAAGATATATACATACTTTGACCGAATCCATTGAAAAGTAATTAAGTGAAAGTTTCAAGAACCAAGAAAAATTCGTCGATCAACGTAATAGACAAAAACGAAATTTCGTTTGAATTTTAAACGCCTCCCGGTAAATGCTATCAGACAACAATCAATCAAGATCAGTCGACGAAGAAATAAAATGAACTGTGTGTTTACGTATTTATGTAAATGAATCTGTAGAAGCAATTTACAATGTTCTCAGACTAAGGTAATTGCAGACTAGTTTAATAGTCTGTATTTCTTTCTTCTCTTTGTCAGCTTTTTTGTTTTCAATGCTCTTCCATCTTCCATTTAAATTATGGTCCCTTACTATAATCGGCAATTGCTAGGTACGTCGAGTGTAATCAACGATAATATTGCGCTACTGTAATGTCAGCAACAGACGAGTAGAAAAATCAAATTACCTTTGCACCAGTCGTGATTAGATAATGCATTATATATTTCGAAGGAGCCTTCGAGATGCTTCTAGTGTAGAGACTACTTCGCTTTATCGGAAAACATCGTAAATATATGCGGTGTAATAGTAATAAATATTTAACTTTCATTTTTATGCAGATAAGATCGTTGATTATTCAAAATTCTGAAAAAATTCTAATTTTCTTCTCGGACTTTATTGTTTTTAAATTTCAAATGTTTGATTCGATTTGGTTGGATAAATCGATAACGTTCAACTTCAATAATCGAATTTCATATTTGGTGAAATGACTATTTCTACATTTAAATTTTGAATAATTGTGATAGATTCGATTCGAGAAATCGGTCAATTTCATTAATCGAATTTGGAACGATCGATGTAGTTTCGATTCGATACGATACGATTTTCATCGTGTTTAACCGTCCATAACCTATTCGAATATTCGACCGTCAACTTTTATTCGATAAATCGAATTGTATCCACTTCGATTAATTGGAAACCTGTGTTCGATTGCAGTAATAAAATTGTATCGTGTAATAATAAAAATTATTTGGAAATTAAGAGAAATTGCATCTAACTCGATCAATTAATCGCTTGCATTCGATAGCTTTCTCTCGACTGATGAATTCCAATACTCGGATACACCGAGTCCGGTAAAAACATAGGCTTTAATGTTGTTCTAATTCTAAACTCCATCAACTATATTTACCGAACCCCCTTTCATTCATTCCGAGCACGCGATCTCTCGCTATATGAATTAACACGCGTTTCACGGGCAAACGTTATTTTTGTCGTGCCTATCTTGTGCATCGCGAAATTATGTTGCACCGTCACCGATCGTAATTATATCACACTCGTGAATCCGTCGGCTCTCGCGATCAAATCAAAGGCGATTCCAATACCGACCGTTGCCGGTCAAACACGCGATTCGCCTTTACAAGGACATTAAACAGTAACCACAATTAAGCAGTACGACAACGACTAAGCACGATTACTTCCAATGATTTTTATACGTCTATTCCTTTCCTTAAGTATAAGACGATATTAAATACTTGTCTTATTATCTTCAATTCGTAAAAAGTAAAAAAGGCTTGCATACATAAGTAATTTTAAGGTTAGATTTAGGTTAAATATTAGATTCGAGATTCAAATGAGATATTGCATATTTAAGCAACTATATTCATTGAAAAGCATAATAGGAACGCAATACACAATAATGCAGAGGTTAGGTTCCGTTATTTGATGTATCAGACAAAATAACCGAATTATTAAATGTTAGATGCATATAGAAATGATATTAATTGAAAATCAGAAGGAAAATATAGTATGAAGTAATTTAGAGAACAGGTTTCTTTACTCGATATTACGCTTAAGTAACCAAATATTAGATACGAGTGAAATATTCCATGTTACTAATTGCAGATTTCACGTGAAAAATATAAGTCCATTTTCGTTGATTTTGAGGTTATCTAACAGCTGAAACAGAACGTTACGTTATGGTATAATCGAAAACAGGGATAACCTATATAAATCTTTTGAAAGTAGGTGATGAATTTTTCTAAGCTGCAAAAACAAAAGTTAAAAATAAATGCATAAGCAACATTATAATAATGAAAATGCGTATTTAATTCAGGACTTATATGGAGACACGGCTTCTTCGCTAACTAGACTTCAAATACGTAGTACATTTACTACAGAAGCACGAAGTCTTGTCATATTCTTTCCCTATGATCTTCCATTGTTAATATTAAATATATATGAAAATATATAAAGTCCAGTTCGTATGGTACTGGAAATTTTGCGATATTGTTTAGAGCGCGATAAAGCCCCTTAAAAAAGATGATATAATTCCAACCAATGTACATTTATCAGTATCTATTACAGTGTGATTACACGATAAGCGTCAAGTTACAATCGAGACAAATTCCGCCACGAATTTTCCATTTATTTCAAAATAAAAGATAATAGAATGAATCGTTCATTCAGCAAGCCGATCGCACGTTTCTCGTATTGTGAAATTCCGCGAATGATTATTATTGGTTATCGGGGGTACGCGATGGAAAAAGAAAGCTCGAGCAAAAAGCAATAGAGGGTCCACCCGCTCGATGCTTCTCTTTGCTAGTGACTAGTGACAATAAAGAGAACACTCGTGGAGAGGCTAGAGAGAGAAGAGGTTGCCGCTCGAGCTGTCGTCCGATCGAATTCGGTTTATTATACAAGAGCGTAGAACGCGAACCGAGGGTCAGCGACCACCGCGTATTTCTCTATACACGTCGCATTTTGTACTCGCGTCCAGAAGCTATCCCTATCGAATCGAGTAATGTCTCGCTATATTATAAACCACCAGCTTTTTATTCTTTGCTCCCTGCTGGAAATAACAATCTGTGTGCAATGGACTTTGTAAATTGATGTGCGATTCGATTCTGCCTAAAGATATTTAAATGTTACTTCTCTGATTTTTATTCAATTACTTATTCGATTTTCATGCATTTATAGAAAATTTGAAGGTTCAAAAATGCATAGAACGTATATACTATGCAAAAATATATATGGTATTTGTTATGATATTTAGTAGGTAAAATTTCCGTCTAAGTTGCATTTTTTAAATTATATTCGTAAAAATATAAATTATGATATTTTTAGTTTTATCCTATACGTTTTGTGGTGTTTATTCAGTAGATACTGTGATGCAATATTTTATTTTCTCCTAATTACAGTTTCTTGGGGATTTTCTATTTGTTTCATGTAACATTGTGTATTGCTTTATTGAACAAATTTTGTATTGTGTAACGAAAAAAATCTAAATTTGATGAAATTGCCTTTAACTTTAACGGACATTAACACAGCATTCATGTTCTACATCCTGCATTGTAATGCTACATATTGATGAAATTATTACACTACTACTCGGCATAACCTATCTAGTAATCTTGAATAGTAATATTTAACAGTTTAAAAAAATGTCTAAAATTTTGCAAGAACTTTGAAGCTAACAATTACCAAGTACCAGTCATTAAATAGAAAACCAGCATTCACAGACATTCATGATTCTTAGTGACACTATTTATCTTAATCCCTAACATAATATAATTACTAGAAAAATATTATTTTCCATGGGTGGTCATGGCCATATCAAACTTCGATATATGGTATCAAACATTGATAACTAGAGAAGATTTAACACTTCATTGGTCCCGATATGCAAGCCATGCTAACACTGCTTTTAATTCTATTATGAAACAGTAATATCATATAATAATATTCATAATTGTCTAATAGCAACTTGATGCTAACGCCAATCCAATATTCAAATGGCAACGTACTAGTTAGGTTAAGTTGCAGATGGGCTACTTTAATTTGCTATACTAATTTCGATAGGAGGGCTCATACGAGTTGCGATAACATATACTTTATCACATTAGAAGCGTAGAGCTCGACACGCGTATTTAGTATATAGTACGATATGTTGAACTTTGCCAAATCGTTTCCTTCGAATAGTTTGCAACCGGATAAACGTTATCTCGATATCGTGGTGGGTTTGATACATCATGTGATTGTGTCGTCGTTCGCAAAAAAACGTGCCAGTAGAAAAACAGAGACGAAACCTGTAGATATAATCGGGCCAAGCAAAATTGCTTTCTTTTTTGTTAAATACTTATAACATTTAACGGTGAGTGTTCATAAAATAAACTTATGAATATTTATAATATATATATATATAATTTAAATTTGGACAATGATGGAATAAATTGCAGACTTCAAATGTTTAAGAACCTGCTAACTGATAATTTTCTATAACTACATTAGAAAATCGCGCAAGAAAAATAAAAAAACATTATACTATTTATACATCGTATACAGTAAATCATCTAACTTGTAGAAATTTCTATCATAGATAAAATTCGTTCAAAAACTGACCAATTATATGTTAATCCGTTTATACCACTAAGTAAAACCTTTCCTGTATGATATTGATTTTACGTTATTGTGTCACAAAAATAATTAGAAATATAAAAATCTATTACAGCTCTAAATTAGATATCTGAAAGCATTTTAACGAATTTTTATAGAATATTTTATACGATTTAAACGTGCGAAATTCGCGCCGAACCCAAAACATCCTAGTGTCATTGCTAATGATAAATAACTGTAGCCAACTATCAACAAGAAAAGAACTGTTTCACAATTGAACACTGCGTTTGATAAACTCACCGACTCGAAGTGAGCTCGATCAGTCGAACATTTCGACGGCTCGTTCGCCAATCGATCGATCTTCTTGCGCACACTGAATCGATATCAAAACAAAGATGGCGAGAGATCGCGCACTCTTCACAGATGTTATTATCACAATGTAATTGGAGAATCTCCGTTCAGGCACTCGGTCATGCGAAGTTTCAAAAATCCACACGTTTATTGTCTGTATCAAAATTCCATCTGTGTCTCAATAAAAATCTGGACTCGTAAAAGTGACTTCTTGATCGCTCTACGACCATAAAGAGAAAGAGAGAGGGGGGAGAAAGAGCAAAAGAGAGAGAGAGAGAGAGAGAGAGAGAGAGAGAAAAAGAAACGTATTATCCAAATGATATAATATTTGTCTTCAGATTCACTTCCGTTGTCGACAAATGTTAAACTAGAGATTCACGGAATAGCCTCCATTGGTCACAATACAGTTTACTTCGTTACAGGCACGTTTTTCAAACTTTTATCGAAAACTAGTCAGCATCTAATTTTCATTCGCACACGCAAACACACATGTAGGAAATATAGATATATATATATATATATGTACATATGTATATATCTATAATATATGTATACACGTATATACGAAGCTATAAGTGAGAAAATACAATTATCGAGAGGTTAGCCTAGTCAAAGGTGCGAGGAGAAAAGCTCGTTCTCCAGAACGGACGTCAATGGTCCCGCGATCGATATCTCCCCACTAACACCCTCGCGAAAGGTACAACTTTAAGATCAAAACAAAACTTCTCGTCGAAGCCGATTACGTAGAAATAACACACGAGCTTTTTGGCACGTACATCAAAACTTGCACTCGTTTTTTTTTCCTGGTGATTCGATCAACCACGCGTCACTTGGTTCGCACGCTGGATTTCATCTGGGGTTCGTCAAACATCGACAAACAAGCCAATCAACGTATTCCATTCGATAACGACAACGTATATACGGCGACAACAAGAAACTTCCTTTATTGTTTCGCGATTGAATGTCTTCTTCGTCTTCTTGCACTTTTGTCGTTTCTTTGTCCCCTTCTGGTATGTATCACGATATATTCGTGATATATCGATACTTTCTCCTTCTGTGTTCTTTTTCTCACCTTTACGACTTTATTAAACGTGTAAAGATGAACGCCAAGCGAAAAAACGATTCTTCAGGATCCAGCTAACCAGGAAGCTAGGTTAGCTAGGTTAGAATTATCCTGGCTGACTAGAAGCGATGACTAGAAACGCGCGTCCGTTTCTTAAAATATATTTTTTTCACGTGCGGCGGAGCCGTCGATTCGCACTGTGCTCCACGTAGAAGATTCAAATTTAGAAGCGTCGTATCGGACGGTAAAAAAGCGGGCCGCGCGCGCCTCGACCAGTTCGCGGTCGAGCCTGAAATAAAGATTTGAGGAAGTCGCGTGGAGAGCACGGGAACGAAAGAAAGAGAGAGGAAGAGAAATAGAGAAAGAGGGTAAATGAGAGAGGAGGAGGGGGGCGCCTGGCCGTGTTGCACATACCAGTCGGTCCACCTCGCCTCTGAAGTTCGCCTCGGCACGCCGAACTAACGTCGACGAGGTTCAACCGTTGATTGGCTCTCGCCGAGATCGACGTCAGACGCCGACTCGCCAATTGCACGCCGCCGTATGCGCTGCGCATGCGCACCGCTTTCAGCCTCGACAGTCGCGCTGGCATTTCAGCTTCGACCGCGCGTTGAACGACGTTATTACGGTTTCGTGTTATAATCTTCGACTGTCAATTAATCCTTTTTTATGTCCATATATGGATGACTGAGTCTTTTAATTATTTTAACACGTTGATTGCCACACAAATTTTATATATCATGCCCTGGAAGCAATAAATTGAAATATATTATATTATAACATTTAATTTTTGCAAAATATATTGTATTTGCGCACTTTCTTCTGGCGACGTTATCTAAATCATTCACATTGTTGAAAATTGTTTAGTCCATGAAATTTATCTTATTTGAACTGTTCGGAACAATTTAGTTCTAAATTTAGTTCTACACAATTTAGTAACGTGGGTCACCGATGGTCACCGTGGTAGTCAACGTGTTATGATCACATTTTGCGCTTAGAAAATTTAGTTATATGATCTAAAGAGAAAGAGAAATTTTTTCTAACATTAAGAAATGTTTTACTTTAATTTCCTTTTGATTTTCAGTTTCAATTTTATGCTGAAGTTTTGCTTAAAATATTATAAGTCTTCTTGCTTGTTGAAGTAAGAGTAAAATTGGCATATAAAAATTCGAGAATCGCAGCAAGGTTAAAAATTAGATAAAATATCGTAGATAATAAAAATAAAAGTAAATAATAGTAAGTAATAAAAGATATTTGAAATCTGCAAAATATGAGGCACTTGAAGAAAAGTTTAGATAACAAGTGAATATGTATTATTAAAAAATGTGAACTTTTATAGATATTATCAACATATTATATAAATAAAAATGAAGAAATTATTCTAATAAAGATATACCAGATGAAACTTTTGAAGCAACAACATATGACTATTCCTTTTATTTTAAATGTAAAGGATTCCAAAATAAAGCATAACATTCAGAGTAGTACACATTCTTTTAAGAATATAGGAAAGTAACCGAAATATCGCTGGTCATTCATAAACGTTTCGCCCATAAGTTGTAAGTCGACTCATGTCGGAGTCAATGCGAATTATAACCACAAAAGTTCAGATAGCTATGCGTAAAAGTGGCATCTTTACACTTTATTAATATTTTGCCAGCCAGAAATAACGGCGCGGTTAAAGAATTTAACCGACTACACTGTGTCACTTGTGGTACTCAAAGTGTACGTTGGAGGATGAAAATAACGAATGCATTATAAACGGTACCCCGTTTGAACTACGATTATCGATCGATACATGTACATTATTATACATGTGTTCTATCGATCGTTCGAGTAATAAATCAAAGTCAAATATGTGCCGTTTCTAACATAACAACGTAAGATGAAATTCTACCGAGTAAACTGTCAGACCTAAATATATTCGATATTTGATTTCAGATATTGATTAATCAGATTTTCATATATAGCACAATCGATATCTTAAATACTTAAAAATTTCGATGACAATACAAAAGATTTTGATTATATAGTTGTATCATCGAAATTTGATTTAGCGACCCAAGTTCCGTGCTTAAGATCCTTAAGTCATTGAGTATGAGATTACATAGACACGATACCACGCATAATGGAAACGTCACTTTTACGTGTCAATAGCTTGACACGAGTACAGTTCTCCTACCAGTATAATGTCACAGCTGAACTATCAATCCGTACATGTATATACATTAGTCTTATTTATCCCTGCCTAATCCGTTATACACACATACAATGCCAGATTTTTAATCCCATACGTTTTGTTTTATTACGTCTATCCAACATATGTTACATGCATAATATACAAACATTAAATATTCATTGAATACACCAGTCTACAAAAACATGAACATTATTTGTATTTATCCAAAAACTTCCACAAATGCCGTTATGCGGATCATTTCTTATTAATCAAAGTTTGTCAACCGTATTAGTTAATTTGAGGTTATGTTATGTTAAATTCTCATCATTGCGGTTCTGACAGTGATTCGTTCGATTGAAAAGGAATTAACCGATGAAAATCAGGGAGAGATCATGCTTTTATAGTGACAAATGGAATGCTCGGAGAAAATTGTTGACGCTACCAGGCAATATTCTAACTTGTATGGGATCGGTATTTGAAATTGACAAGACGATTGATCGAATATTGCGGCGAATACGTCGAATTACGGGGGCAGACAAATACAGAGGCCATATCACGGCGGATGCCATCGGTAAACTCGAAAATCCAACTCGATAAATATTAAACGAGCCGAGACGCTTGATGGCTGCTAGCGACTAGCTTCCATCAGTTATTCGCCAGCCATCCGACAGCCGTGCGAAATGAAATTGAATCGAGGAGCCACATTCGAGTCGCTTGAACACTTCGAACCTGATTACGTAATATTTCAAATCAATTTCGATAGATCAGGGGGTGGTGTTTTTTCAAAATGGAAACTGAATTCAAATAACGCTTGTCTTTGGTTACTTTAAACATCTTCGGCACTTTATGTATTAGATGAAATATTATGACAATTGCATAATTCTACTAATTAAGTAATTTAGGAATTTAATGTGAAAAATTTGTAACAAGACATAAGATTTTAATTGAAGAATAAAGATAGATAATTTCATACAGATTTGGATAAGACATATTCGAGATAAATTTGAATAACCTGCTTGAAAATACCATTAAAAGAACAGTGTAGTAGTTATGGAAGTATAATGTTCGAACTTAACACGCTCTCAAAATCCGAAAATTATTTAACAAATCAAATGGAAAAATTAGTAGATTCTACTGTGAGATTTAAATGATGAATATTACTTCGATCGAGAGAATTACTTCTTCGAAAAGATGAAGTCACCCAAGAGGGCACACACGATCGTCACAGTGACCTGAATTTCGGGCAAGATGAGGGAAAAGGGAGAAAATCAATTGACTGAACATTTTATCAAATCCTAATTTTATCAAATTACGCTCTCTACGATGAAATATTCAAATTGAATACTATTGTAAATCACTAAAAGTGACTAACGAGTGTCACATTCCCGCTACAAGAAAAAAACTTTTAGAATCAATTATGAACCTAATTATAACCTCTTAAGAACCACCTTTACCACAGTTTTCCAATTACATGAACTTTCGAAAGGAATTTTTAATTTCTAAGTTACAGGAACAACCAATTGAAAAGATTGCCAATTTTCTTCTAATAAAACCATTACAACATAACCTAATTTATCCTTACCAAATGTCACTAGCCACCGATAAAGAATACTCACAGTTCAAGTTCCTCTTTCAAACTAATATAGTAATAGCAAATCGAAATAGAGAGAAGAGAGAAAGAGAGGGAGAGAGAAAGGGAGAGAGAGAGAGAGAGAGAGAGAGATAAGAAGGAAAAACAAAGAGCATCTAGAATCTAGACTGGCAGAATAAAAACGTCCTGTCGAATCATCTTCGTACGCGAAAAAAGCTCGGCAGCAAGAGCTGGCAATGCCTGTCGATATTTAACGAATTATCCCAGGTGCGGGTAAATATAAATCTACTCCAGGTCGGATCGTATGTATTATGCATGAGCTGCAATGTAGCTGTCCCCCTACAGAGGCCGGATAACCTAACCCGTCGAGAGAGCCGGCGAGTGTTCAATATATCCTAGCCTATCGATCTCGTCGACCGAGCGCGAAAAGACGCGAGAAACGGGATAGTGGATAAGTAATTAATATTCTCCGGATAGAGATAACGAGCGATACCGTAGAGGAGGACAACACCGGCCAATTCTGATGCACGCGTGCCTGCACTCAGAGTTGTGGCCTGAAGAGGACGGACGGGTGGACTAGTGACACAATGAGAAATAGAAATACAATATGTTTAGGGAATTTTCTGGGAACTTTTGTTTAATATTATCTAGTCTCTCACGTAATTGGTTTTGTGGCCATTATTTATAAGAAATTGAATACTAGGAATTTAAGAAATGTATTATTTATTATTAGATACCAGTGTTTTAGGAAATATATAAATTATCCAATGTGTGTATATAAAATATCCAGTGTTACATAGACTACCTTAGATCTAATTTGGTTTAATAGATATTAATATAGTAAGTGGTCCAAAATTTCTATTTACATTTATTTACATAAAAATATGAATTTGAATAAAAATCCGCAGTCCAATTATAATATCATTGTACAAAACGAAGAAGATGGAATAAATTTGCTAGATTTCATTTATTAGCTTCGTTACATTTTCATTATATACCTGGATTGGATACCTGGGTTGGTTTTGAGTTGCGATTATTGTGTAAAGTCTTTATCAAAATTTGATCTTCCGTTTTTCCAAAATCAGGATAAATGTAATAATAACTTTATATCAAACGCAGATATAAATAAATGTAGGAAACCAAGATAAATATACCAATAATAATTTAATAACAATTTTATACATTATTTAGTCGAACAGAATCTGTAGATTCAAAACATTAATTTGAACGTATAAAATCATATAATTATTAGAAATCTCATTTTTTTTTTTTTTTTATTTATGAAATAGCTAATCCAGAACCTGCTAATCAAACAATTAATTTTTTCCAAAGCGGACGGTGTTATTGCGTTTGATGACGTCTAAGGTTGCTTAACAGTTACAACACAATGTAGTCGCAGTGAGTAGACCGATCGGTGGCAATTGTGTCTGCAACAATGGCAGATGTCAAATTGTCGGATGATCTTCGTTGAACGCGGAACGTAAGCTACTTTTGTGAAGACACGCCGATACATTATGCATTCTTGAGCGTGCAAGTTTACGCGAGATGCTTCAGAGAGGTTTGCATTACAAAAATACCTTGGACGAATGCTTGGAACTCTCGATAACTCGCTACGAAAGTCTAAACTGTCCACGCTGTTTGTAATGCGGCTTTTTTCTTTGATCAGAAAATGAATCAGAATTTTCGATATTTCACTTCTACAATTTTTAAATGTTACTTTTTATTATCATGCTTTTAACTTTTAAGTTAAAGACTCTCGTTGTAAAGAATAAATGAAATAGAAATTTTCGAACATGATTTTACTTGAACTATAATAAACTGCCTTTTATCGTAAACATTTTTCTATCCTCTTATTTTGAGTCTCATTTAGTTTCTATACGAAATTATTTCATATACGTAAATTACTATCGCTATTATGAGACTTGACTGTTGCGATTATATTGGTAACGTTTGAAACCAGTCTGAAAATACATAGAGGAATTGCAAGATATTTAGTACAAACACGTATGTATTTCGCAGAGGAAAATTGATCCCGCTCAATATTCAACGGGACCATATTTAACACTTATCATGGAGTTAAGATGGCTATTCATATGTATTATAATTCTCTACTAAATATATGATTGCAGTCAGGATCTTGTACTCCTGATCCATCCATATATATCTTCAGGTTGGTTTGAAATTTTATCCAATGTAACCATAGCAATTCTGTTTAATTACAGTTCTAATGTGATTTTAAAATACTTTGTATAACACACACAATATCAACATAAAAGCTTCTCATGGTAATGATTCAAATTCTTTCCTGGGTCAGTGTACATATTATATGAGCCGTTCATAAGCCGAAATGATAAAGTTCAATTTTTGAAACTTTTAAAATTGTAGTGCCAAGCCACTTGATCGATACTTATCCTATATAGTCTCACCAATTTTCTCTACTTTTTGTTTTGTATAAATAAACGGCTTATAATATTATAACACCGATATTTGGTGCTAAATTGTAAGGTTTCCACTGCTTTTATCTTCAAAGTATGTATTTTATTACAAATCTGTTATTTCATTCATATTATACGTGTCTTATAATGCAAAATGCTAAATAAAGTAAAATGTTTTAAAATTTTTCAATAGGTGTAACGAGTAATTATATACCTCGGTGTCCTAATATTTATGGCCAGCATGTACAGCGAATATAAATTCAAGTACGTATTTAAATCAAAAATCGTGCGATAGCAGCGCCATATGGTTAGTGGTCATTTTTTCAAATTATTCCTCCTAACCTTCTTCCTATTCCTAACAAGAGAAGAATATGTAATGCATATGAATAGTTGAAGAGAGAGATAATTTTGTGAAGGAGACCACACATGCACACGTAACACAAAGACAGGGCATGGAGAGCGTTTCCATTTCATTGATTGCTCGCGTCGCGACTCGATGGGACGGAACGTGTATCGGGTAAACGTCAGCGTGGCAAGTTGCGCGGCCGGAATAATCGGCCCGCTGAAACGTAGTTAATCATAATGCCGATTATTTCGCGGATAGTTGCAGGAACCGGCGTCTATTTCCGTTTCACCGTCCGTCTCGTTTCTGTCATTCCCGATACGATTCTATTTGCGAGTGATCGACCGGGTCACACGGTTAAGCGTCGTTCATCCGATAATGAAGATGGACTTCTCGAGATTTTCCTGTAGAATTTAATATCAGATTGAACGCGGTGCACGTACCGCGCAAGATCGAATCGAATCGAGCTCTCCGAAACATTGGAACGGTCCCTTTATTATCGATCGAGGTGTCTCTCATCAAATATGAAATTTGGAAGATGATAAATAGCATGTTCTCAGTTATAAAAGTAATATACCGAGGTCGCGACGCTTTAGTTTTCTAATTTGCCTTCCGGAATAATATTAGAGAGCCGATTTTTATGCACTTTCATATCTTTATAAATATAACTAAAGAAATGGAACCTAAATAGAGATTCGTTTCATCTGTTAAATATTGTAATAAATATTCTACTTGGAATGTTTTTAGCACCTTAAAATTTCTCATAAATGCATAAATTCTCCATATTAGACAATGTTTAGTTATAAGATATAGGTTATAGTCTTGCGATTTTATAACTTTCCATCAAACAGAATAGTCAAATAACCTATAATCTCAAAAATTCTGACAAAATTTCGTTTGCTTTATTAATTAAACTCATTACTGCCATTTAAGGATGTTTATCAATATCCGTAATTTGTAACTCAAGATTTGGGAAAGTTCGTCAATGATATTAGTTCAATCGTACATGAGGATTTTGGCATACAAAATGAAAGGATAAAATAAAATATATCTGGATAGAAGAAACATTTGGTATTATTAAAGATCCTATCATGTAATTAAAGCATTTTCTTGGCATAAGCTAAATTAGGATAAGCCCTGACTGCACATTCCTCGCTGATGTTTATTTATAGGTTATGTAAGTGGGCAGTAAGTCGTTTTAACAGTGTACTGAGTCGTGCATGGTCCAGCATAGCGGCTGTTCGTGCACAGGGATATATTCACGGATGGTTACTATTGGGGTTCTTAATAATGAAAGGGTTAACACGTTCCCTGTCGCGTGGGTCGCGTACGTTGAATTTTCCATTGAGATCGGATGTTTCCTCTGCTAAATACGGTATGCGATATTTTACAAAATTTGAGACGAGTATTCAAAATACCTGTAATCATTGTTCTATAGCAAATAATATATGTTGTATAATTTCTTGACTGATAAATTTAATTTTTGCAGGTTATATAAATATTATTAGAATTTCGCCTCATGGAGAAAGTCGATGATTTTAATAATAAATTATTGGATCGTGAATCTCTATGCAACTATAGAAAATTGAAAGATGATATGGAGAAATATTTATAATTATAAAATATTCAAAATATAATTATTCTAATATTTTATCTATTTTTTTTAATTATGTCTACGAAAATGTGAATTTACATAAATATCGATCAATAGATTATTATTTTTACAATATATTAGGAAAATTATTTTTTTTAATAATGATAGGATTTAAGAATCTCCGACGATCACAGGACTCGGAATATTTTTTAATAAGAAAATCACGCAATTGAAATTCAAGGTGGGCGCTGAAAAGATTCGTTCGCTTTGTTTTTCGTTTCTTCAACTATTTCCATCTGCATGTTAAACGTGCAACAGAAAAACACATTTAATCGAACCCATTATGTAAATCAGCTTTATTAGTTTAACTTGATTTCGCTTTAGACGACGTGCTATTTACTTATCTATTTATTTCGTTACATATAGAAAGGATTTTCTATATATGTGTGTATGCGTGTGTGTGCGTGAACAGGATATCATAATAATAATAATGATGATTACCAAGGAGGAGAAAACTTTTACATAAAAGTTCATCAATTCTGAAACAGTTACAGTTTACGGTAAAGAGATTCAAGATTATTATAATTATAAAGTGGTGGTTTTTATAGATAATTGTTTAGTACTTTGAGAAATAATTCGTATTTTGCTCGTGAGAATACTAAGTACGAAATTAAATAATTCGCTACTGAGAAAACAATAATGCTCATTTCCATACTAACATTTTCCACTTCTTCGAAGTTCTTATAGAATAATTCTATAATTAAGCGTCTACGATAATTAAATATGGCTTATCAGAGTACATAATTTTAGGTCATCAGCGAATGTGCTGTTATACATCGTATTTCAAAATTGTACAATTCTACTAATTATTTTCTGATTCTACTAATTCTACTAATTCGCAAACTAACTGTACCGTAGCTTTCAGTAAGAATTACTTTAATAAAGATCGACCATATCTCAATAAAGATTACGAACAACAGAGCTGATCATTTTCCTGGAAATTCCAAATACAAAATATGAAAGAAAATAGCGAGATAATCCAAACTAAGTTCGCTATGAAATACAACTTTCAATAAAAATAACTTTAATAAGGATTGAATCGCTGTCGAAGAACGATTAGTAAACTGCGGATTTCTATGCGATTATCTAAAATTTAAAAATCTAAAAATTGTTAAATCTTCAAAAATGTATAGGATACAAATGATACGCGGACATATATAAAATATCCGCGACATAGTATTTTTTATAATATTCAACCAGCAAAATAATTTCCCACCTAGTTATCGTTCTTTAAATTCTATTCGTAAAGATATAAATTTGCAGAAATATCACCAACATAAAGCTAATGGTTAGAATTGTCATCGAAAGATACGAAGGAAAAATCGCACGATCCCATAGGATGCAACGGGGTTCGATCGAGTCGCATAGCCGTTGAAAAAGCGTGCTCCGGAGAAAGCGGGGAAAAAGCGAGGAAAAAGGGAACGGTTAACTAGACGCGGATACCTTAGAGCACTGTGTAAAAGGGATGTCGGCCCTCGTGATCTCCTTTTGCTCGACGGTGCGAAGGAAAAACAATACCTACACGTAACAAATACCTTTGGAGAGCCCCGATCAATAGCAATATCGGGACACACTGTGCCGTGGTACCCTATGCTCTTGGATATGTACGAATATCGCATTATGACTTCCCACCGTCTATACTTTTCTCAATAATCATAATATTCTGTTGGAATTTTTCCAGCATCATTGAGTCGGTTAAATTTGCTGAATTTGAAATTTGTTGTAAGTTGCTTCGTGTTTAACGAAGATCAGAAATTATGTCGAACCTAGTCCTATCTAGGTAAGTTTTAGGGGAGTTAGCACTTTATGTTGCTTTAGATAAGTACGTCATACGAGAGGAATTTCTTAGTTGGTTCCGTGTGAGGAATTTTTTCTGCTGGAATCAGTGCATTACGTTGATCGTTGAAATTTCTTGTTAAATACCAACCAAATAATAAAGCTTGGAAAGACAATATGGGAAAGAGAGTTGGAAAATATTTTGAACTTTCTTAAATTTTAACCAGTCGAAGTATCATATTTTCAGGGAACTGGACATTAACTAAACGATAAAACTTGGCAAGGAAACGTGAACGCAAATTCCAAAATATTCTCGATCAATATTCTTTTCAATATTCACCCAGTCGAAATTCTATAGCGGGAAATTCATATTTTTAGAAAAGAACCACATGCTACAATTATAAATGGAGAACACAGTTTCAAAAATGTTACAAAATTTAAAGAAATCCCTTTGCGGACTCTTCTAACATTCGAACAATCAGAATTTCACATCTTCCCTCAAAAACCATCAATCGGATAATAAAGCTTTGAAAACATCGCTCAGGATTAAGAGATCTTTAACCTTTCGAAGATTCAGCCGAGTTTCCTACAATCGGAATTTCGTATTACCGAAAGACCTAAATGCTAAATTAAAATTTCAAGTTCGAATAGCAAAACTTCGACAGCGTTAAAAATTGCCAAAAAGGCTTCGAGTCTAACCTACGAAACCATCATATTTCATTTTAACAAGCGGACAATAGTTGCCACTGCAGCCATTTCAGGCACAACCCATCGCACGAACTCGTGAGATCTCGTTAATCGTCACGAGACGTCGGCAGACGTCCGACGAACAGCTAGCTTCCCGTATAAGGAGGAAAGACTGGCTTTAAAGGATGGAGAATGAAAATACCAGGTGGCCACCAAACCATCTCTCGGCTCTAGAGCGAAACTAGTGAGTCGAAAAGGCGATCGTAACGGCTGTCCTGTCCCTCAGACGCACGACATTCGAGGTCCAGGCGGCGTCTGTTGCCGTACCGGATATCCGCTCATCCTGCCACCACCGTAGAAACATCTTGGCTTCCGACGACGCTGGAAAATCTCTCTGCAGCCCGTTCGCTTATAAAATACGAACACGTGTCCTGCTGTGTTCGAATATATAGGCCTTTCGATAAGTGTTCTCGACTCGGTTTCTATTACGCGTCGATAAATCAATTTAGGTTGGGTTTGAGTGTTTTGGATTCGAGGGGCATGATATAACTTGAAATATTGCCGATTGCATCTCTAATCGTTTAATGCGTGTGTATAAGGGCATAGATTTAGCGATGTTTAGTTTAGCTGATTATTTTCAGTCGTTGATTTTTATGGATCTGAGAGTTAGGATGTTTAGAATGGACGTGCTTTGATAAATTTTTACCATGAGAATAATTTATTTAGTATCTGTCAGTGGATGTCAGTAACATAGATGACGATTCTAAAATTTTAATAAATAGAAAAATATCTATAATAGAACGTAAATTGAACGTATAATAGATACAAGAAGAAAATATTATATCTTTCCATTCTAGATATAAATAATTCATTAATATTCCGCCTGGAATCACTTATTCCTCGAGTTTCTTCCTATTTTAGAATACGTAAATGAATTTTTCTCTGGCATCGACCACAAGAAGTTAGTCAATCACAATTATAAAATAGGAATTGAAGCTTTACGAACACGATAGAAACGTCGTCACTATTAATTGTCTACTAAACGAAATATCTATATATAATGGTAGGAAAAGCTAATATTTTTCACAAAACTGGAGGGAATAATAATTATTCCGTTGAAAAGATAAAGAACGATAGTAATAATTATACCCCTAAGGAGGTCAAGAATAATAACAATTAAGATTATATAAAATAACATTGAGTACAAATCTATTCGCTATCTTCTACGTTGCGCTAATTATTAATTTACTTTAAACTTATATACTTTTTTCTCCCTCGTCGATTTTAAATTACCAATTTGAATATTTATAAAACGTATAAGATAAGAATGTACAAGTTTAGAAAGTAATTTCCTATCATTTGAATAAATTAGAATTGATCGAAAAATACATGATAAAATATATAAAAAAAAAGAAAAGCAAACCAAATTGATTTCTATATTATTATTATTTATTTATGTATCGCAGCGAGGCTCAAAGTCCAGTGGAATCGCTCTGAATTAATTTCTATGTCTAACGGCAGGAAAAGACAAACGTGAAAAGACAAAGAAGGACAACGACCAAGTAAAAAGCAAATATAATAAAAAAAAAAAATAACAGAAACAAATATTCAACGAAGCAACGACAAGTTGCCTGCATCGATTAAAAGGACGAAAGGAACTACATTCTCAACATACTTCTACGAATGGCAAAAAAGCTCCGTAGAACGAGTTTCGGCGCGTTCATCTTTCGAAACGGGACGAAATCCGTGGCAGAGGCACCAAGAGCTGCCATTTAACCGTGGCACGTGTGATCTGCGCACTTGGCACGCGACCAAAAGCGAGAGAATAAGACCAAACTCCGGAGATGACGTCACCAGGTGACTAGTATCACGAAGACCGGACGAAATCTCTGAGAGCGAGGCCATCCGATCATTCCCGTTTTGCAGTGTGTTCACACTGTGAACTATCGCCAGGCACACGCTTTCATCGACGACGAGGGGGAGCAACAGGTTCCACTCTCTCTGTTTTTACGGTTCTACCGAGGAAACGAAGCCCTTTCGACTCGCCACGAAAGCTTTGTCTCTGCGATTTGCTCGATCGAAACGATTAAAGTGCGTTTACTTCCCCAGGGGGATCGAAAATTGTTTTCAATGCTTAATACCGATTACCCGATGCTTTTCTCTGTTCGAATTGTTCTTGTTTGCAGATTTACTATTTGAAGCTCGTTGTTTCTAGGGAATTTTTTTTTTTTTTTTTGTTAATCTTAAAAGTACGTTTTATTCGGCTGATTACGAGATCGTTGTCCACTCTGTTTGGTATCGCTTTTACGTTGCTTCCTGAAAAGCTCTAACACTCCTGATGGTTTGGGGTGGTTCTCATCGGATACATTCTACATTTATCTCGATGCACTTTGACCATCATTTAAAATCGATAGAGCAAATCAACAATAGAATAAGTGGAAGCGCTCCTATTTTATGGTGAGTTTAGTTAAGAATCAAATTAATCAAAATGTGTTTTGTCCTGACACGTATTAGAGTTCTTGCGTGCTCGTAATTCGCCGATAGCTGAGTTTCAACGTTCCGAAGCTCTTCTCGTACTTGTTACTTGCAAGTTATACTACAGAAATATTTTCTATGATGCAGCCATATCGTAGATTTGATTTTTTGGTATATAAATATTCAATGGTTCCAGCGTTTTACTATTTATACGTTTTAGTATTCAAACGTTTCGGTACACGAGTATCCTACTATTGGGATGTTTCGCTATCTAAACATTCCACTATTTGTATATTTTATTTGCCATATGTGCACGATGCGTAAAATTTCCCATTTCGATTTTACTTAAAATCTTCTTTAAACATTGCAAATTCTTCCTGTTTGCAAAATATCGTACGATGAGATAAAGAAATTAGCTAGAGAAGGATGATCCTTGCTTATAAATCCGACTATCCGACTTCTATCATGCTAAAGTATAGATTTTGTCCACTTGTTACCGATTGACTAACGAGGCTACTTTTCTATTCGAAATCTCAAATGGATTTGTCGACTGTTCACAGCTCCTTAGCCTTATCAACCTTCACGCATCATCCTATTCTCTAGTGCAAGTCACATTCCTTCTATCCTCTGTTCTTCTCCTCCATATTTCACCATACAGACGCCCTATATGCCAATTCTTTATGCAATTATTCCAACTTTTTTTCCACCTCAAGCAGCAACCTTAGAGAGAAGGTTTATGTAACTTTAGCTAACCCGAGCGATGCACTAACGCAGTTTCAACACTTTGAGGATTGTATGCTCAGACAAGCATATAGTCTGAATTCCCGCGTATCTTTGGAGCGATTGAAAAGATACAAAAAGGTCGCTCGATAAGTTCATTCTGATTTACATTTCGATCCGATAGATTATTGAATTGTATAAATTTATATAAAATAAACTGAATTATATAGGTGGCATTTTGTTCCATAACTTTTCTCTCGGGTTTCTCGGCGAGAAACTTTTCGACATGATTTTTTATGTCGACCAGATTTCTTAGAAATTAGAACGAACTTTCCAAGCGGCCAATATTGTATCTAATATTTTTTTTTTTTTTACTGTTTTAACAGTAGTTAACATTTTTATAAAACGTCTCCAGTTTGAAAAGAAAAATTAATTCAGCGTACTTGTACGCTTGTTCGTCTTATTGTCTCACAGAGACTATGTGATACTTATCTTCCCCTTACTTCGTAACACCTTCTCGCAGAAACAGACCTTATCCTATTTAATTAATAAATTAAATAAAATTACACGAACAAGATTGCAATACAAGAACTTTAGAACCAAGAATTAAAGAAGTTCTACCTAATTTCATTCTAAAATTAAAGATATCTCCTCGTTTCTCCATTCCTTTTCAAGAAAAAAAAAAAAAAAAAAAAAAAAAAAAATATGAAAACGGTGAGGTTTCTAATATTTTGAAAATCTCTGTCGAATCGAAACAGAGACACAGACACCTAGTGTTCCTTTCCCCGAAGAAAGTTTCTCTGTGCCAAGTGCGTCTTTAAAAAGGGGTGAAACCCGTCGATCATTATAACACAGTTTCAAGGTGGTCGAGTGACGAGCTACAAATTGATCCTCATTCACCCTTCTCTGCTCGTGTATGCGAGGGAAAAAGCGCGCGAGCGCACCAAGCAAAGTTACCCTGAAATAACTCTTGCAGATTATGCGAGGTGAAAGAAGATAAAACGCGTATAAAGAGGCTAGTGAAAGTGCGAACTAATTTAACGTGTAAACTACTCTTGGCCTTTACAACGTTAATCTTCGCCAAAGAAATCCAATCGATCTTTTATTCTTCTCTCTCCTATTTTCTTTTTTTTTTTTTTTTTTTAATTCCTTTACGATTCGCAATAAAGAATCGTCGTCCGGAGATATATCTCTCAAAATTTCTCACGTTTAACTTCTACAATTCTTTAATTCAATTTTTTATTCGATTATTTAATTACACAGAGGATGAAGCAATTAGAATACGTGTATTTACAAAGACAGGTAGTTACCGGACATAGACACTTGCAGGGAGAAAGGAAAATTGGAACAAAATTAAACGAAACAGCATAATTATACGGTAAATTAAAGATAAAGATAACTGGTGGAGATCTATGGGGACCAAAAAACTATTAGCTATAAAGCAAGTACGATTTAGGATATCCGATGGGCTTATAAACGTTTAGACTTATAAATGAGACACTGAAACAGTAACGGTTCCCTTAATGATTCAAGTTAACGTTATTTTTTATTCGAAAATTTCTCACGAAATTAATATTTGGTACGTACTTTTTATCATATTCGCAACATATAGAACTTACGATTTAAAACGTAAAATAAAATAATAACTTTTAAAAATCATTTAACAATTCTCCAATCGATATTCGTGCATACTGATTCCTAATTTTCCATTAGTGTCCTAATAACATTTATGTATGGGGGTACGTGTATATGGAATTTCCAGGGTTGAAAAATGAATTAGCTAAGACGGCGAGATCAGTTGGAACGATGGATCCACGGTATAGCTTGCTTGGTTAGATATAGCGAGCCGATCACAATGATGCGAACGTGAACAAGTAGGTATTCGTCGTTGTTACGTTCGATTTGGACGATGATCAAGGTGACGAGCAAAGGGCAGAAGAACGAATGTGACGTTCCATCTGCGTGTTATTCGCCGATCTACATTTACATACTAGGTGTTTCGTAGCAAACAAATCATCCAAGTCGAAGAAAAAATTTCCCCTGTCTCAGCCTGTATATCTTAATTTCAAGTATTTATACTCTGTGGAAATTTATTCCTATCCTATCATTTATTATTACGTAATAATAAATTTATTATCCCGTCTGTATCCTTTCATATTCTTCGAAGAAATATTTTGATGAATTTTACACACTAAATTCGAATAGAATCTAAGGAATATTTACATATTTCGATAAAGCAGAATACACGTGGTGGATCTTTTAGAATTTTTTTTTTATGAAAAATCCATTTTTACGGTAAAATCTACACGAAATAAGAAAGCAATTTTTATTTATTTAGTACGTTATTTTAATCTAAAATGTCTACTCTTAAATGTATGAAATACGTGAAACATAGCTTGAAAAATAATTGAACAATTCGGAATAAAATTTGACCATCTTAAAAGTAACTCCTATCTTTCCAAATTTCTCTTCTTCCAAATATCACAGATATAAACGTATACGCAATTATCCTATGCAGAAAGGCTTTTAAGAATAGAAGCTAATATTTGCCAATTAATCTGAATTCATTGAAAAGTTCCAAATATAACTTTAGGTACAATTATTCCATGCAAAAATATTTTTAAAGATAGGAATCCTTAAAGTTGCAGAAATATTAGCCGCTCGAAATTAATTTAAATTCTTCTAAATATTCCAACTGTAATTTTCAACTCGACTATCCTGTGTCCAAAATTCCAAATATAACTTTAAACATAATTATTCCATGCGAAAACATTTTTAAAGATAGGAATCCTCAAAGCTGCAGAAATATTAACCGCTGGAAATTAATCGACATTTTTTTAAATATTCCTACCGTAATTGTCAACTCGACTATCCCGTGTCCAAAAACGTCCAAAGTTCCAAATATAACTTTAAACACAATTATTCCATTCCAACTATGGGGAACAGCGAGTAATTCCAACATAGAAATCCTCCGACGATTCCAATCAAAAACTCGTAAGATCCCTAATAGATGCACCTTGGTATGTTACCAACGAAACGATACATCGCCATCTCAAGATACCCACGGTCAAAGAAGAAATCTCAAAGTTCAGAAACAGATATTATATAAGAGTTAACAATCACCAAAACCCATTAGTTACCCAATTACTATATAAGACGGATCAGATCCGCAGACTAAAAAGGCATTACCCCCTAGATCGAAGCATCAGATTCGACTAGAATCTAACTCGCTATAAACTTTTATAATCCAAGCTACGGAACCACCCCAAAAAATTTACTGAAAATTCTGTAAAAGAATCGTTTGTAAATAATCGACTAAATAAAATAAAAAAATAAAAGAAAATTATTCCATGCAAAAGTATTTTTAAAGATAGGAATCCTCAAAGCTGCAGAAATATTAACCGCTGGAAATTAATCGACATTCTTCTAAATATTCCGACTGTAATTTTCAACTCGACCATCCCGTGTCCAAAAACGCTTTCAACGATAGAAACCTGAAAAATTGGTCTGATGTTTTTAACAAGACACCCTGTATACGAAACGTTTGGCGAGTCGAGTCGAATATTTCTCAATGGAAAATCTTCTGGGATAGCGTTGCGAGAGGAGAATTTGATTGCTTAACATCAGAGAAAAAGAAATTCGTTCTTCGAATCGAACAGCTCACATGTTTGAGAGTGTTTATTTAAATTGTTCGAGAAAATGTTCGTAAAAACACGCAGGCCGGCGTCCGGCAGACGCCACGAAACTTTTGCCAAGGGTTAATGAACAAGATATGTTGGCCGACGATTTCAAAATGTTATATTACGACTACGGCCAGATACAATTGTCAAAATTGTGTTGGCAACGCGTCACAACCGAAGACTACAGGGTTTGTCTGACTAATATGCGCCTAGGTGACACATTAACTTTTAATACGGTCGACTAGTATAAGGTTCTTCTACTGTAATCTATTTTCTATACGAAATTGCCTCTATTACGTTCGTCATATTTATTTGAAATTAATCGATCGATATTTAAACGTCACTGTAGATTATATCAACCCATTGTTCTATTCTCTCATATTAATATTGGAATATTTGAAGAAGATCAACTAGGATTACAAACGATATACTCTTTAAATGAAAAATGATATTTCTTAATGATATCTGCATTTATAATATCTAATAACAATTTCTTATACCGATATATTTTATGTAATAGTTGAATAGTAGAATATTATATATATCGTGGAAGAATAATTTTTTGATAATTTACATTGGCGATAAATAATTTAGAACGAGCGAATATTACACGGCGAACTTTACGCAGTATGATTGAAGGAAATTGTTACGATGCTCTGGATTGGAAATTTCATTGAACTGAATAAAGTGCTGATGAAGAAAAGGGGTAAGAATGATTGAGGTAAGTGCGGAATATTTTCTTGGCTTGAAAGGACGAGATCAACATCCAAGCTTCAAAGTAGAGGAATTTAATATTGTTGCATTAAACGAGAAAACGTAGGTATGATATAATCGATCGTGTCGCGTTATTGTGTGACAGTGTAAAAGAATAAGATGTATAGCGTGGCATGGATATCCTTTTTCATAAGATATTCGCTCAAGTATTTTGACTACGATACATTCTACTTGCTTTACGAGTTTTATAAAAATGTTGTAAATACCTTCAAGCTTTTACGGCTGAGAAATAATTATTGAAATTTATTGGGCGTGCAACTGAGATACTCTTTATTTATTCGCGCTTCTTCGTAAAACATGAACGTTATTCGTTAAAAACCTAATGTCACTTGCGTTCATAGATAAAGCAGAGAATTTACGATACGATAAATTTTCTTCATCGACGCTTTCGCGAGAATCACCTCTTACTTTGCCAGTACCTACGGCCAAAAATTTATTACGCGCTTCATTCAATTAAATTTTCTATCGCCCGTTCCAAACGTTCATTCGACTTTCGACCATCTTTGAATTACAATGAAACTCGAGAATTTCAAAAGTAATTATTCGAATAATATATCGAACAAGAAATGTAGAATTTCACCCGCGCAATCTCCAAAGCCATTCAGTTCCACTTTTTACCGTTCGTTCGTCGAAAATTCGCTGTCGTGCTAAGAATTCGTCGTTCCTTCAACCACCTTACGAAGTCATAAACATAAACGTTTATGACTTCGTCAAATCCCTGGCGAGCAATTGAAATTCAATAATAATTTCAATTCAACGCTAAATCCGAAATCTAGAAAACCTTCGATGTCGATCAATGAAACAAAATTCTATTACAAATAGAATTTTAGATCCCGTGAGGATCTTAGAAAATGGTGGGAACTTACGTCGAGACCTCTGCGACAGCCATGACGAACCATGATCTCCGAACCACCGATCGTTCCACCCTTTAATCCACGTGGATTCTTCGCAAGAATTTGCCCGTAATCACAGTTGCCATAATCGCGCCGGAACATCCAAATGTTTCACGATCTCGATAGAATTCACGAAGCGATCGAAACGACGTGGAGCGAACGTCTGTACGACGAACCAAAACAGATGTAGAATTGAACGATACACGCACGCACACGCGATGACGATGGTAGAATGGAAGAAAATCGCGAAGCAACGTTGAAGATGATTCGACGGATGTCGTTTGAGAGCGACTTGTACAGGAAAGTAAGCAAAATGTCGTTGACGAATGATACGCGTCTGCCTGAGATCTGCACGTGAGAGCAAAACAGTTTGAGGACTGTACGATACACGCACGATCACTGGCAGAGATGTATACTGGACCTAAGGAAGTGGCGAAGCAACGTGGAAGATCAACGTCGGCGAAAGCCACTGGAAAAGAAAGGGGAATAGGTCGACGTGTACAGACGACGAAGAGAACACGTTTCCTTGATCCTGCTCGGCGTGCAACTGGTCCCGCGTGTACGGCGAAAGATCGGGCATTTAGTGGTGAACCGAGACCAGCAACGGGAAGAGAAAGAACCGAACGAAAACGTAGGTCCGACAAGCGTGAAGAGACAGAGAGAGGAGAGGAATAGAAGTTGCCGGTGTGGCGTGGTGTATTAACAAACCGCGTGAAAAGATCCCAAAAATAATTTCGGCGTGAAGAAATAAATCCGGGTGAGGCGGTCGCGAGGGTGCCTAAAAGAAGGTTCGCCACCGGGTGCCTTCTGGGAATGAAACCGGCATACTATGCTCGAGTTATAAGAAGAGCGGTGTAGCGATCGCATCGGCTAGTCGCTAAAGAGTTTTGCCGCCGCGAAGAACGGGAACCAACTCGACAGAACAGAAATATATTACTCTAGAAACCTATCAGACGTTTTTGGAACACTTACGAGTTGCTATGGATACGCAGAAGCTTGATGGCGAAAAGTGGAGGAGAGAGGTTAGAAGACTGTCAGACATAATTCGGACACCTAGGAATCGCTACAGTCGTATGGCGACGTGATGGGGAAGAATGGAAAAAGATTGGATAACCTAGAGAGGCTGCTACGAGTATTCTGAAACACCTACGGAAGCTGGCCGATGATGAGGAAAGACAGAGTGGACCGAAGGAAGAGTAACGTTTGATGTAGAGACCTGTAGGAAATGTTTGTAGCGCTTGCGAATCTCTATAGCTGCACAGAATCGTGACAAAGAATGGGAGAATGTATAAGAGAACTATGAGAAATATTTGGAATAGCTATGGATACGTTTGATGACGAATAACGGAGAAATGTACCAAGGGAAGAGTAACGTATAGTTTAGAGTTGCAACAAAAACATTCGTAACACCTACGAATCTTTATGGTTGCACAAGATCGTATCGAAGAATGGAAGAACGAATGGAGGGAAAAGTGGATAACCTAGAAAATAATCAGAGACGTTTGGAACATCTAAATCGTATCTATGGATACATAGACGTTCGATGACAAAGAACGAACCGAGAGAACAGTTTAGGGATCAGTTGTTACACATATTCGATACATCTACAAATCTCTATGAGTGCAGAGGAAGGATCTATCTCAAACGTTTGAAAAACGTGTACGTACGGATACGCAGAACCTCAAGGACGAAGAAGTAAAGTGTGAACGAAGGGGATGCTGCAATCGGACATCTAGCAATCTCCATACTTAGAAAGAATCCTAATGACGAAAGATAGGAAAGCAAGTGGAGAACGTATAATCTGAAAATCTACCAAAAATATCTGAAACACCTAAATAGGAATCTCTACGAAGGAATCGTGACAAAGAACGAACAGAAGAAATCAAGGGAAGAATGGCGTATAACGTAGAAAAGAGTCAAAAATATTTGAAACACCTACGAGTACCCACGAAAGCACAGAAGCTGGATGACGAAGTACAAACAAAGGGAATAGAGACCAATCAGACATATTTGGAACACCTACGAACCTCTAAGAGTGCGCAGGATCGCGAAGACGAAGAATGGAAGAAAGAACGACGAGAAGAAGGAGAAAGGATGGTGTCTAGAGACCCATCAGACATATTTGGAACACCTACGAATGTTTCTATGAACGCACAGGGTGGAAACCTGAAACACTGGATACCGGTTTGCAGTAATCGTTGTTGTTGTTGTTCTAGTTTGTTGTTTGTATAGAGAATAGTCGACGTGAGAGAGAAGAGATAGTGATGAAGAGACCGAATATGCCGATGTGGCAAGGCTCGAGACGCAACGGCCACAAGGCAAAGGCAAGGCAAGCAAGCAAGGCACAAGCAGGCAGGACTTACCTCTGCTGTTTTTAGAACTCCACTCCCAGAACTGCGCGGGTCGAGCCGAGCCAAAACCAAAATACCACCGATATAGCTTTTCTGCGATGGTCTTTGTGTGCGCGACCAACCAGCTCTTTCCTTAGGACGTCCAACCGGCTTGCACCGGAGTCGAACGAACTAACCTTACCCTGACTCGAGTCTACGACCACGAACATGGATGATGATGACGATGATCGAGACGACCAAGACGAGAGTTCAGACATTTCGATGGTGCATATAATAGTTTGAAGAATTGAATAATTCTGTTATTCGGTTGTTCGATGAAAGAAACGTTATCGAACCAAGTATCGGAATGTTGGAGGATGTCGAGGGTGGTTCTGTTTAAAACGACGACCAAGAATAGAAAAGTTTCGAAGGTGCATCGAGAGAAACTGTAGTCGTATTGGAATAATTTTTGTTGCTTTGGAATGTTGGAGGATGTTCAAGAATGTCGAAGGTGATTTTAGAACAAAAAAAAAAAAAGAAAAAGAAAAAATAATAAGAGAAAAAAAAAAGGAAAAATGAATGGACTTTAGTATTACGGGGTTCTTGTAGGTGATATTGATATGAGACAGTGATTTGTGAAAGGGTTATCATAACTGTAATTGATGGAGAAATTGGCAAATTGGTTTCTTATATTGAAAGATGTTGAAGGTGGTTTTGTCAAAATGGATTCTCCTTTTATGAAATATTTGTAGAGATAGTTAAACCTGGTACGAGATAGTGATTTGTGAAGGGTTATTATGATTGTAATTGAGGCAGGAATTGGCAAGTTGAGTTTGAATAATGGAATAATTTGGGTATTTAACTTTTGGTTTGAAGAGGTTCCGTGGAATATTCTTGGCGTGTATTGACAGTGATTAACGTCGTGAATAATGAATTCTGGTTTTTGAAAGAATTTGCAAGTAGCTTGTCATTAAAGTTTCATTGAATACTAATTTTGGAAAATTCTGAGATTTTTAGAAAATTGTTTTGAAAGGTTGTGTGTGAGTAGTGCGCAACAAAGTCTTTATCAAAGCTGCAAGGGACTTTCTGCTTCGTAGAAGTATCTCTTTTTCTTTTGATAACCCAGTGACACCAGATAAACTAATTTCTTTGATTCACCATTTATTATATATTTTTACATAGAATATTATTTTTAAATATAAAATACTATCATTGTTTATGTCTGTTAGCGTACTCACTTCGTTTATATTGCCGATTGTGTTACGATTTACGAGCGAAATTTTCATATACTTTCGCGTATTTTTCTTCAATATTATTCAAGTTCAATTTTTTCTCTTATTATCAAAAAATAAAACACGAGTTACCTTTCTATTGCATGTAGGAGCCAAGATCCAGGGTCGGTGTTGCATTCACGACGGCGGTCCTGAAACACAGAAAAAAAAGACATTTTTGATTTTTGAAAATTGTGAAATTCAAAGAAAAGTATCCAAGTTAATATTTATTTTATCTTTTATAAAAAAAAAGAAAGAGATCATAGCAATGACAATATTAAAGTTATAGCTTATCACGAGACACGTGAAAATTTTCATCCGTCGGAAAGCAACACCCTCGAAGACTCAAGTTTCTAAACCTTCAATTTTCTCAACATTCCAACTAATATAACTCTTTACACATGTATATAACATGTATCGCTTTATATATCACTTTCGATTATCAGTTTATAATTATCATTTTATACTACTGCAGTTACTTGTTCACAGAAGAGAGACAAGAAATTGTACGTAATTGGTCAAATGAGTAAATTAAATTCAATTAAAAGTATTTATTATCTATTCTTTCACGAACTGCCAGGGATCTACAATTATGAATAATGAAATAACAATATAGAAAGACGCACATGTGGAATTATTTCTAATACTCACGCGAGATAATTCGAATTGAAAAACGCAATAAAACATTACTTCAAACTAGCCCAAACCTAAATCGAACTTAATCTAAACTCAACTCCTATTAGAAAAAAGACTGATTAAGATCATAGAATAATTGGAATCCAAGAATTACAAACGAAAATCAAAAGGTTGCATATCAAACAATAGCAAACTAACCCAAAGCAATCCAAACCAAACCCAATCACCGCAATTAAACGTCGAAAACATTATTATTCTGAAAATGAAAGAAAAAATAATGCTAACCAGCCAAACAATTGAAATTCGAAAATGAACCAAGATAGGAATATCCCGTGGACTTATTTTATTGAAACCAGCTCGATATAAATCGAGCAAAGAGATGGCAAACGAACGACATGACGTAATGTAATTCCTATCCATGCCTGTTCCTTCCAACTAAAAACCGATTTTCTTCCATCGGTTTGGCTCGAAGCATAGGTTTGTGAAATTCTCGACGATCGAAATCCGCGGCAGCTTGTCGTAACGTCCAAGTTTCCATAATTACTCGAGGGCAATTGGATCAGCGAAGCACCAGTCACGCTGGAAGATTCGAATGAATTCTTTATGCCATCTTCTCCGTTCACCGTATTCACCTTTAATCGGGTTAACGGAGCATGGAAGCTTCTCCAAAATAGCGGTCGTTATTAATTTAAGCCACTCTTAATACGGTTCCATACCGCCTGCCACCACGAAAATCGTTATCGTTCGTTCTGTCTTCCTTCGATCGGAATGAATCGCCATTTGAAAGATGGCAGAGTTCGAAAGTTCACACTGTTGTCCATTTATTTTTTAACAGATTATTGGATACAGTATTTGGGTTGTCATATCAACGTTATATGAATGTCGTTTAGCAGATGACACTGTTTGGGCGTTTATAGGAAATTTACTTTGGAATATATGAATATCTATCAAGAGATGTTTGAATGAAATAGAATAATTCTTGTGCAGGCATATACGAAGGGGAGAAATATGAAATTTTCATTCTTCAGGGGATTATCGAGTATAGCGTTTGGGCTAAAATATCAATGAGTATAAATATTTTAACGGATATTGATATGATATGAATATGAGAAATATTTCAATGGATAAAGTAATTATTGTGCAGAAAGAAAAAAAAGGTAGGAAATTACCATTTTTTAGAGAATTATTGCACGGAGTATTTGAGATCAGATATCGTTCTACAAATTTCTCTATAGAAGATAATGATTTTTATGTAGCAACATAAGATTAGATTTTTTTACGGTACACTAAAAAATAAGAAATAAGAAAGGGTATCAGGAAAATTATATAATTTCGAAGGTTGTGTAACAAATTGCCCAATTTTCAGTTACCAATCGTACCACTACCGATCGCTCGATATTTTTTTAAACCGTCTTCCACTTCCTCTTCAACGTCCACCATTATTACAGCAGAATACATACGTCAGAGAAGTGTCAGCTCAAAAAGCGAGCCAAATCTTGAAGACCAACTGATTCATTGATGAGATCATGCGACTAAAACCAGCACGGTCGTGCCAAAATACCCGGAAATTTTCTCTTTTCTTACTTGGAAAAATCATATATAATATATTATCATATTACTTATGCGGTTATCGAATCATCGGAATATATCATCTCCATTCTACTGTAACTTCTGCCTTCTTAGAAGAATTGCAAAGCTTTAGATCATGAAAGTTTCAGGTCGTCAGACGCAAACTTCATTTTCGAGGGATTCTGAAGTTTTTGGTTTCCAGATCCAGAAGTAAAAATTTTACACCGCCAGATCTAAGCAAATTAATTTGTATATTTAGAAATCCGAAACGCGGAGCTTGAAGTTTTAGGTCACTAAATCTACAGAAAATTGAAGTTCTAAAATAATTAACGTTAAATTGACATTCACGATAAATGTTTGGAATAAAAATAATATTGGCAATAACTGGCGTCTTTAACAGAATTTCAACTTCAGAAAAACTAACATCTTAATTCGTTAATTCCAAATATGAAATTTACATATTCAAAAACTATTAGAATAATTAACCCTGGTAAACACTACAAAAAAAAAAAAAAACTAAAATTTCATAATTGAAGACAACGTTAACATGAATTTAAAGGAATTTGAAATTGTTAAATCAGAAAAATTGAACGAACAGTGGACACAGATGGCGAGGAAACGATGTTTCCAGGGTGAAACAAAGGCGACAATAATTTTTGCCTTCGCCGAAGTCGCCGACTAGGAAAGAGGAAGGCATAAAACGACATTGCTCCGGATCGGCACGTGCCACTCGATAAATCTGTCGGCAGCTGACGGCACAGCCGGCTGCAGCCTCCCGCCTGCACTTGCGCTTTCTCCCTTCTTTCTCCCCCGTGTCTTAACGTTTCTTCCGCCCCCTCCTCAACCTTCTTGCAATCCCTTCGCTCTTACGTGAACTCCTCGCGACCCTTCTTCGCGGCCACGCCAAGCGTTACATGTATCTTCGTGACTGAATGCTAGGATCACATCTTCGAAGCATTACATTATAATTGGATGCGTATTTTTATTTACGCAGAAGTGCAAGAACACACAGAATTCGCATAATATACAAAAGTATATAAAATACGCAAAGTTTATCAGCTATTATAATATGAAATTTCTGCCACTCTAATAATTAATTCGTCACTCTAATTATAACAGATTTGTCCATTTATTAAATGAATATTCGAATTAAAACAATCGCTGTTAATTAAAATATAGCGAATCGCCATTGAAATTGCATCTTTGTCCGTGAGAAACGTCTTTATTTTAAGTAATAATGTTTCCTCTTCAATACTATTTTGTTTGTCTTTCACAAATGCACATAACCTATACTGTAAAAATTGCGTCAGCGTTGGTTAGCGTTATTACTTGGACAATGGAATTGACGCATTCCGTGCGTCAATAGCAGCGAATGTTAATTAGCCCTTCTGGAACCGAATTTTATCGAGCTATGTTCTCTTTTCGTTAATTATTTATTACAGAAACATGCTTCTTCTAAAGTTTTTACAAGAACGTATAACGTACTAAAAAAATTTATTTCATTAGAAGTCATAGAATTTGCAGATTAGAACCTATATAAATATAATATAATACATATAGATAATTAAAGAAAAATATATCGATAATGCGTTACTAAATTTTAGATCGTACGTAGCCATATTACAATAAATGATCCTAACCTTCACCCACAGTATTATTCGTATGATGAACCTCTTTTGCTATTAATTTTTTCCAAATGCGACTGCGATTGCCTTTATGTTAACAAGCTTTCCACGATAAAAAGGATAAAATATATGATACAATACATAATAAAGATCTTAAAATATATTAAGATAATAACAAATTCAATATACACAATGTGATTCGCGGGAGTGCCAACATGCGACTACCGAAGTTCCACTTCCCTCTCCAATTAGACCTATTCACCTTAAGGTGGTGTCGCTACAAGCGACCGCATCGCTCAAAGCAAACTTTTCCTGAATTACTAAATTCTTAGAACTTTTAAATTACACGTATGAGTCTAACAAGAATAAGACAAAATATATTTCGATCTTTTTAAATTACTTACTTTCCTAAACCTTCCATAATACCTTTAAATATTTCTAGAATTAATAAATTATTATCTTCATACTAATTAATGTTTTCTAGTAATTTTTATACAAAATATAGTTAATAATACAGGAAAGGATTAAGATTTACTTCATCAAATTCTATACTCTCTTTCATCTATTTTTCCTATTTACTAATTATCTCATATTAAATCTTGGCTTCTATAAAAATTATTATATAAAAAACTTAAATATTATTTAAGTCATTCTGAATCACTTTAAAGTAATTCTGTGTATTTTGCAGCAAGTATAATAAAGGAAAACTACGTGTCTAGAACTTCATTGACGTGTAAGAAACAAACATATCAAATTTCAAGATACGTTTCAGGATTACGTAAGAGAAGATTCACGAGGAAAACAGGAAACGAATTTTCTAACTGAACCATTACGTTCTACTTTACGACAAATAATTGTAGATTCGTTTCTAGGCCCACGTTCTAAACGATCCAGGAGGGCCTGCATCCCCAAGAGAACGTGTGCACACGTGTATAATCCAGGCTACAGCTTAGCACGAACGACGATGCTTCAGCGAAGGGCTTCTATGCTTCTACACGCGCGTTCATCCGTGCCTGGATTACTCCGCTTCAAGCTAAACATTGTAACATAGTGGAATTTGGACGAATTTCAAACGAAGATACGAATTTTGCTTATTACATCACCAAATTATTCGTTACAACTTGTTTCTTTCTTCAATTTTTACATTCTTTTCGACAGAATTTATCTAAATTTCAAATTCGATCGAACGTAAGTTTAAGAGGTTACAAATTCCCATTTGTTATAATTTACTATCGTTATGTTATCTGTTCCAAATCGAAATCGTTTCTTACTTTTGATACTTTTTAACGGAATTTATCTAGATTCTAATTTAGATAATTAAAACGGGACATTAAAAATTTATATAGTTACCTTTTTTTTCGAAGATGTTACGTATAATTGATGCCCTGAAGAGGTTATGTTTAATTAAAGGTATAATTATGGTTTATGATTCAGAATATTTAATATCTCGTATACGAGGTCGTCTCTAGATTTTACCAATCAATATAAAGAATTTAAACATATTAACTTTTCTCTATATTCTTCATTGTACCGTTACACTTTAACCCTTGACATTTTCTTAACCCTAAGAATTTCCTTGCACAACGAAAGACTTACGTTTAAGATCCCACGCGCTGCACATAACCTCAACCCTATCTTACAATAACCGTCTATGAAAACTTTCTACCGGCAAATACCAAAAGTTAAAAGTCGAACAATATGAAATATTCTTTCAAATTTTTTGTCTTACTTAAAGAAAGTGATTTACGTCGAAGTTCAAAGTATAGCGATTGGTAGTTCAAAATGCTAGTTAAAGATTATTTTATATGAACCGTGATTATCTAATTTAAATTACCCAAACTTTATCAAACGTAGCTGACATCAGTAGAAACGTAATAATCAGCACAAGACGTAAAAGCTATAGAGATCTTTCGGTACGCAAAGTTCACAATGAATCTTCGAAACTTAAACTTTATCAAAATGTTATCTTTGGAAGCCAAACTGATCAACTCTACTTGTTACCAATTTCACAATTTCATTACATAAATATACGATTAATATTGAATTTTCCAAAAACAAATTACTTACTTGCGTGCTTTCATTTATTACAAGAAAATAACGTAAATAATAAGAAATTTCAAGGTTTTAAAAATTATGTTTTCAACATCGTCATTTTTTTTTTTTTTTTTTTTTTTTTTTTTTTTTTTTTTTTTTTGCTTTTCGATTTATGGAGTTAATCAATGTGTGGCTTCTGAAACGTTGCCTCGTATACTCATTACTTAGCTACTAATGACTAGCACCAATACAAATCTAACAATCGATACTAAGTGTAATAATTATGCAAATTTGTTCATACATAAAGGTCGGAATAAGTCTTGGAAACGTTTGAAAAAGTCATCCTCGGGAATCATCCCCGTGAACGAGGCCGCAACTGCGCGTTAGCAACAGATGGAAAGAGCCGTGGTGCCGCGTGTCGCATATTACGTCTCGCTCATAAAACGGCCAGTTATACGCGTACACACGGTACACGCTTCATCGATCAGCGTTACTTGCGTCATTGCAAGCCTGTCGTATACCTATAGCCAACGCAGTTTCTTTCTTCCCTTCGATCCACCGCGAAATTAATACGAAAACTAATTAATTAGAAAACAAACAAATAATACCAACTTGGACGACCCAGAAAAGAAAAGGAAGAATAAAAACCTAAAAGAGGAAAAAGACTTTATCATTTATTCTTATTCTTCTCTTTCTTGTTATTATTATTAATATTATTATTGCGTTAGGCTTTCGCTCGTTACAAGCTTAGGTAACAAGCGGATTAGAAATATAAGCAAAAGAATGGAAAAAGAAGCTTTCTTACAATTTTACCCCCATTAACAATAGAACAACGATTTTCTTTGTTGCGCTGATACGCATATCGATCATAACTCCTACAATTTCCAGTTTCAACTGGAAACGAAGACTTTTAAGCCACCCAGTAGCACAAATCGAGGGGAGGATCGTCGACTAGGAATCGTTCGCGGGCTAGAACGAACCCACGAGCCACGAGAGATGTTGGCGCGAGTGCAACGCGCCATATTCTTTGTCCTATGACACGACGATGTTAAAGCTCCGTGGCTAAAATTAAACGCAGCCGCCAGGGCTGAGTCTAAGACCGAGGCTGAGCAGGAGCAGCCGCCAGAAACCAGAGCACGTGCTTCAACTAAGTGACGTGTGCCTTCCTCCCCCTCCCCGCCCCGCCACGTTTTCCGTTCACGTTCCCTTTACCCCCTTTACTCGTTCCCTCCCATTCTCACCCTCTCTCTCCCTCCCTCTCTCTCTCTCTCTCTCTCTCTCGTTTTCGAGAAAAATCGAGTTTGAAAACTTGTCAAGCGTACTTGAACTTGGCTAATTATCGACTGGGTTTGAGTAAATATAATCAGCAGCAGGCTTTTCTACGTGCGAAAATAAGACAAATAAATTAGGAAGTTTATTACACGCTTGTACTAGGCCAACTCTTAATTAAACTCTGTTTTCTTCAAAACAGAGCTTCGCACGTAAACGTTTTGTTCCATCTATATTCCTCCTGTATCGTGTACGAAGATTCGCAAGTACAGATGGATAAAAACACGTAGATAGGTTGGAAGACGTTGGAGCTGCGATTAGCCAAGCAGAGAAGCGAATAAAAGCAGGCAATTATTTGTATGACGTTTGGTATGCAAGATATAACGAAGAGGAATTTTTGGTGGAACGTGTACGCGAGTTAGTGATACGGTTGGGTTCAGGGGCAGATTGGTTGCAATCTGAGGAGCTTCGAGATTGTTAAAGCTTAATCTGTTGGGCGTTTTAGGACTATATTGCTTCGGCTGAGGTTTGGAAATTTCTGGATATTGTAGCGCATCTCGAGAGTGACCTCTTTGCGGGGATCGATAACGAAATTTCCGTGGATAATAATAATCAATAATGAGGAGATTATTAAAACTAGTTGAAATTAGAGTAAATGATAGAATCGATATATACATGAACATTAGAATTATGGCCGATTTCGAAAGCGATACTAAAATCAATAATTAAATCTATGTAAATAATTAAACTGGTATTATATTATAACTGGTAATACAATTGGAAGCAACTTTAGAATAGAATATTAATATCGATATCGAAATCGATAATTGAGCCGGTAAGTGAATCAATGCTATTTTATAATCAATGCTCGAATCGATATTAATTTTAACGTCGATATTAGTCTCGATAATCGAAACGATTTTCATTAAAATTGAAATATATGTAATGGAAGTTGGTCTAATTGCCGTTATATCGACCAAACGATCGATCAATATCTCGCGTGCGAGTAAACCGAACTGAGGGAGCTGATACAAACATCCTGCACCTCACACGTGGCCTCAACCGACTGTAGGACACGTGTTCCTCTCTCCTACAGAGACATTTCCCCATAAAATCAGCCTTTCGATAACCTATGAACATCCTAATAGAAATTTGATCTGACTCCGTTTAAGATTCTCTATTCCATCAACAGCACGACCAAAATTCAATTTCTTTACATAGGGATTAATAGTTTCAATTTCGTTCACCAAACATTTCTTTTATAATATCTTCGTCTATTAAATTGGAACCCAACCTAGAAAATTGGATCAAGATTTACTCAGTCATCATAAGAAATTTCAGCCATTCGTTCTATTATAATTTCCATTATGTTCGTACCAATTGCTTGTTTTAGAAATCCCTTTACTCTATTATCCAATCCCTTAACTTGCTAATCCTCATCCCTAGAAGGTACAATACTTAAAATCTCAGTGACAGTAAACAAGATTAAAATGTTTCCTCTTCTCTGAAAGACATAATGTTCTATGAGAGAATCTAATCCCTTGAAATACTACCACTTTTCATCATTTAGTATTTTAGTATTTTCACTATTCAGTTAATAACCATATGTGTGCAGTTGGCGTTGCATTACTGTCTGTCGTATGACTCTATCAAGACTTTTGTCACGCGAGTCTATAGAGAAGAAAAAAGAAAAGCAAACGAAAGATTGAATTAAAATGAGAATCAGACAATCTTGATACAAATAATCAGGAAAATATTTTTTATTTTAATGAGAATGGTAGCGGATAACGTGGCGGGAGGGCAGAGCAAGGAGTCGTAGCCTACACGTAGGGCCACACGTCGTCGGTTATAGGACCCCATGGTTCGCCATGGCCAACGCGACGCGACCAGACACATATTAGAACGATCTGAGTCTCGGTATGTTCTCTGGTGTGCAGAGAAACGAAACTAAAATGTTCACACGTGTGAAAAATAACGAAAAAGAATCGACTGTTATTCCTAAAATTCGCCAAATTTTATGGAGTAAAATATATACCATGTTTTTGTTTATTTGATTTTCTTGAGCTATCGCCACAAGTTTTATTAGCTCTTTCGCACTTTCTTCGCCAGATACGCAATTGGTGTTTAACGAAGCCATGCCGGCTAGCAAGGTCACATCTATCTAACGAGGTACGTCTAATAATTGATACAACGATTGCTAACAAGTACGGAACTGTGAAACCGGTCGAGTAAACAACAGAGAATGTCGAAGGAAATGTATCCAGATAGGTGGATAAATTGTTTTGTATTGAGTATTGAGAGTATTGAGATAATCAATTACGATTCAACTGTAGCGTGAAATGTTTGTTTTAATCGTTTCAATAAAATGATCAGATTGTTAAGGAATGATTTATTATAGTATTAGTATAATATAGTATAAAGGCATTTATCCCATATCCCAATCTAAAACTAATTTTAATAAAAAAAAATCTCTATTCTATTTTATTCTAAATAATAAACTTAATTTTGAACAGAGGTAACGCAGAATCTTTAACTCATATTTTTGTAAAAGTCATAGATCTAAGTTACAAACCCAACTTCCCAATTTTTATCCCTCGATTCTTCTGAAAATTATAAACCTAACAATTCCATATTCTACAAAAAAGCCTAACAATCCTTTGACCAAACGTAAGTTCAAAGCCAAATACCAAAGTTACGATCACGGAAGAGGAAGAACAGAAAGAAATGGCTAAAACGGGAGCAAATCTTCCAAAAGCTTCTATAACCGATCCAATCTCACATTCTCAATTCCAGTCGGCTAAGCTGGTCGATATGATTCTAACAAAAAAATGTGGCAGATCGAAGGAACTATAAAGCTATCGTGAAAGTACAGAGCCATCCGCAGAGATTCTTCTGCAACTCTGTGTGTCCCTGTTTGAGGCGCGCGCAAACTGGAGCTTGAAACGCGATACTCGACGCGCGAGACGATACGCGGGCCGATTCTACTCGAAGCGAAGCAGAATGAACGCCGAGGGCCGGCGAAAAGAGAGGGAAAACGAGGTGGCGTGAAGGAAGAGGGTCGGGAAAAGAGGAAAACAAGAAGAGGGAGGCTCGTGAGTTGAGTGAACGCACACTCGAGCCGCGTGTACGCGGGAAGGGAGAGGAAAACCAACATACACGTACATACATAAACACATATAAAGAGAGCGAGGAGAATCTCGCATGAACTACGTTTATTCCAAACGTAGACTCTCTCAGTATTCTTCTTCTTCTTCTTCCATTTCTTCTTCATTTTACTCTTATTCATATTTTTCTTCTTTTAAAGGCTTCGTTCAGGGAAATGGTTTTGTACGAAAGAATTTTCTTAAGAAGCTTCTGTCTGAACCCTTTGTGTTTGACTTTACTGGTATTTGGCATTTTTATTTTAATTGACTTATATTTCATATTCTATAAAATAGCTTCAAAGTCTTTGGCTGCAATTTTATACTTTTATAAAACGTTGTTATATATATATATATATATAGACACACATTTTATAATTATTCGATATCTCGTATTTTTCTATTTTTCCAAGTTTTTATAATAACTAGATTGCACGTGTTTATGCAATTCGTATTTTCATGCGAACAATGAAAAACGTAGGACGTAGGCAGGCAGATAGTTTTACTTACTGAATGGAATAACAAGAGAGTATTGTGTTTACTTTTATTAAATTTTGGTATATTATACCAGAAATTTCTGTATAATTACTAGACTGAGGATGTTTATGCATTTATAAAAATTTCAAATCTACAAAAATATCAAAAATAATATATAAAAAGAACATTAACTACAACATTTTCATCTGGAATTAATTATTTATATTATAGTATTTAATAGATTAAGCTAATCTCTGTTTAAGTTTCATTTATTTCATTATATCTTAAAATCTATGAATTTGTAGATTTATATTTGCATGTACAGCTCCATTATTTTATATATATAAATAAATATATATACGTATGTATCTTTTTATTCGCTTACTAATTTTAAAAGTAAAGAATATGTTTAATATGCTAAGAGTGAAAAAAATGGAACAAAATACAGCGCCGAGTCCAGCAAGGAAGCAAGAAATGTTTAAGCTTTTTGCGCTTCGATACGGATTTCATTTTACCAGGCAGGTGAGAACTAATTAATTTGCAGAGAATACAGGATAATTTAGCGGCGAAAGATTCGAGATAATTATGAGAACTGTTTTTTACGTATAATGTGATGTAATAAATAGTATTATGGAAATTAGGTAATTAACTCATAATAAGTAGTATAAATTGGAAAGAATCTAAAGGTTGATGAATAGAACAAGGAAGTTTTTTCTAATGTTTGATGTCAATGGTTTTTTTATGTAAAAAAGTACATATCCTTCTTTTAACAACATTATATCAGTTTTTGTAGAAGTGATTCATGGAAATCGTTGGAATTAATTGATGGTTAAATTATATACCGTTTAACGTCGGTTTATATCTTTTAAAAAAATTTAAAGATTTGTTTTACTTTTTCATTTAGAATGAGATTAATTTTTCTTTTCTTTCATTTCTTTTCTAAAGCCACTGCCTACATTCGTATGAATATTTTTCATACCACTTAAACGACATATCGTAACTCTTCAAATATTCATACCAATATGAACAGTGATATGGAATACATGAAAAGCTGTCGCACCACCTACGCTTCTTTGAAATATTCTATTGAAGAACTCAAAACGATCACCTACATAAAATACCTTTTTTTCATGCCACGATAATAAAATTTGAAGAAAGAACGAAGATCCTACTTATGTATTTTACAATATAAAACAAGGCTCCCCTTCTGTCCTGATATCCCTCCCATATTTAATAATACGATTATTTATCCATGGAATCTATTATTCAAATATATTTAATAATTGATCAGCCACGCTATATTATTGAACTATGGAGAAAGGCAGTATTATCTATTTATTGATAACTCTTTTGCCCTTTAGAGTTTGGAGGACTTACATTCTTATATCTAGTTTTCTCTATTCGATTAGTGAATATTCGAGTTAATATTACCAACATTATATACATAGAATATAGTAAATGAAAGAAAACGATAAATAAATACTATTACATAATTGCACAGTATTATTTGCAATTCTTCAAAAATATATCACTTTTGAAAGATAAGATAAAGAATATATCCAACCAGGAACTTTTGCACAGCATTTATCCATTGTGCAGTTGTTAATATTTTGGGTCTTGGTTTAATGTGAAAAGATAATGCAATAGAATATATTGCTAGAAAATATTAAGAGTATATTTATTATCTAGTAAGCTATGGAAGTTTATGCTAATATAAATTGGCCTTTTAACATTAAAACAAGTTTACTACAAACTATGAACGTACGTTATGAATATACGGCAATTTCCCATAAATCGATCGTTTAATACCTAAATTATCAGAGTAGTTAATAAAATAATACATTTGTAATTTGTCATAGAAATTTTGTAAATTCATAAAGGCGCATTTCCAAGATTACAGCGAGCTTTTACAAATTTCAACGATTACTGCCTTCTTCTCTAGTCAGATCATTTCCTTTCAATTTTTCCACATCCAATAACCAAGAAGATGAAGAAGAAGAGAAAGAAGAAGTAGAAATAGGAAAAGAGATAGAAGAAGAAGAGACAGAAGAAGGAGGAGGTGGAGAAGAAGGAGAAGAAGAAGAAGAAGAAGCAAGAGAAGAACAAGAAGGAGGAAGACGCTCCTGAAGCAAGATGTCCCCGTGAAACTCTCCCCTGGTTCTTTCCTCGAACTTACCATGGATTCTCTCTTCCTCTCCCTTTCTACGCGTGTGCACGCGTCAAACGCACACAGTAAACGGCACGCAACACGTACATGCGAAACGTGTGTAGAGAGGGGGACAGCGGCGCGCGTGTATTGCTCGAACTAGCAGAGGAAGAGAAGAGAGGAGAAACGAGCTGGCAGATGTTGGGCGCGTGCGGCGTCGAACCTTTTAAGGCGCGATCACTGGACGCCCGGCGTCGCAACGGCCCTCCCCGCGTCGCTCTCGCCCCCACCAAAGTCCACGGCTCTCCTCATTTCGTCTCTCTTCCTCCTTCGCTACACTCTCCACTTCGGACACCTTGAGAACAGACAAACCACGCGCGCCACACCAGCCTCCGCGAAACTTCATCTACCTCTTCTACTTGCCTTCCTACCGCCTTCCTCGACGCTACACAATCCTCTCCTTCCGTCGCGTACCACACCGCACGGATAGAGGAGGCAGTTGAGCCTTTCCACTGTAATTTGCTTCGAGCCTCTTCTGCTCGTTTTTCTGCCTTCGCTTTGCGCTCGGATCGGTGGATTCGTGGTTAGGCAGTTGGTCCGATTGTGAGAGCGTTTGGAGAGGTGGAACAGGGTCTGGGGATGGGAGAGGTTTGACGAGGATTAAGGTGAGATTATGTATATGGGTAATAGATTTTAGGGGAAACGGGGGATTTAGTTTACGCTGTGGGAGTTTTCGCTGTGGGAGTTTTCGCTGTGGGAGTTTTCTAGGGAGATTTTTCTAAGAGTAAAGATTTCGTACAGTTTGTTGGAGATAGATAAATTTGTTGACGAACAGAAGAAGATATTTTGTCAATTTTATATGTTAGTGTCTTTAGACATAATATTGGGTTTAAGGGAAACAAAGAATTTGGATTTCGTTGTGGTAGCTTTCCGGCGAAATTTTTGAACGAGGTTTCAGAATTATTGTTAGAGTTGAAAATAGTTTTTGGAGAGAAAGAAGAAAGATCAGAAAACTGTTTTGAGAAAAGGTAAGAAAGAGTGAGAGCTATATCGTGGAATATGTCGCAACATGGTTACCAATTTTCGTATAGTCGTTTGGTTTAATCTGAATTTACAGATAAAACATGGTCTTTAAAAGAAATTTAAGGTACAATTTCAAGTATGGCTAGAACTGACTTAAAGCTCAAGTTTCACTAAATAGAAGATTTTTGGTTGAACACAAGTAGCTAACATACTGCAAGAAAGATGAGGATAACATTTAATGAACACATCTCTTCGAAACCACATTCCAAACAACCTAATGACGCCCGAATACCTTAGATAACATTAGCACCAGTGTTACAAGCTACTGGTTCCTAGTCATTCAAACCGCTCAAACCCTTTATGCACAGCTATGTTAAGTCTATACACCCACGATAGTAACATTTCAAGTATAATACAGTCTGCCCACGAAAATCACATTCCAAGTATAATAGTTCGCGCACAAAAGAAACATTCGAAATATAATAGCTCGCTAACGAAACAAATATTCCAAGCATGTACACTACACTGGCAATTGTCGAAGAATCTCTATTGTGAACATTTCTATTTCATCTCAACGAATTTATCATAGTCTTAAAAGTAGTCGAAAAAGTCTTACAGGCTTAATAGATTAGCGATATTGTGGCGAAATAATCTTACAGACTTAATAGATTAACCATATCACGACGAAAATCAACTTCGACGCAATCATTAAAAAAAAAATTTACAAACATAAAGATACAAAAATCAAAATGGCACCGAAAACGCGGAAATGCGAACTTTCTTTAGCTTCGGAATTTGTACGTTCTTTATTCATAAATATCTCTCTAGATGTTAGTTCCTTAAGGAGCATCTCATTTGCATCGTTCCCTCCCAAGTCGCGTTATACGAGAACGGTAACAACTGTTTAATCACAGGGACCTTGTCGGTATTACCTGGTAAACAAGTACCAAAAAGAAAAAGAAAAAAGATAAAAAGATATAGGTAATCAGGGATGGAAAGAAAGAAGGACGGAGGCGTTGCACGTGGCCGATAGGACCACGTGGGCTTTCAGCCGACGTCACCGGCCGAACCGACATCCCATCGCGTATTGATTGAGAGTGGCCATGGTCGTTTCCATGACGACGTTTCTTTTACCTGTACAGTTCATACACATACCTACATATACACGGCTATACATACACAAATATACACATACGTATATGATACACCTTGCCAGGTACGCAGAAGCAGCTACCTATCTATCTACTACGTAGGTAGCAATCTTAGGGGAACGTAGGTGTACGTAGGTGCGCATGGTACCTGCGCCAGGGACTGTAAGTTCTCTTTCCCAACCCTCCTCTACCTTCCTACGTTCTGCTCTCTCCCCTTTGCTCCACACCCTCCCCTTGTCATCTTTCTTTTCGAACCCTATCAAGCTGTCCTATCTGCACGGTGTATCGAGTGAATCGGATCGGATCCTCGATAGAAATCTCTGGAGCGTGCACGTTACCGTACCACGCGTGCAAAATTTATAATCGACCCCTCCGATACCGCGCCGTGACGCGTACGTACCCTCGCCCCGAACCACCCCCAGAGGCGACACACCCCCTCTGGTACCCTAGATCGGATACACTACAGCGTACCGACGATTATAGCGGATTCGTTTTGTGGGGCACCTTGCCGGTGCTCCTTCGTGGATATTGAGAATCCATTGTTGTTTTAACGTTAATTATAATTAGAAACACAATAAAAATATTGTGTATACAGTGAGAGGCGAAAGCGAGTATACACTTTGAGAAAGTGAGGTTCGTAAATTATTGACATAAGAAGATGTTCGTAAATTATTCTATTATCCATGTTTTTTATTATTAATTTGTATAGGTACATGCTTTATATCTTTCCGATCAATTTTTAATTTATACGACATATGTGTGAGAGTTGTTCGAGTAAACATGCCAATGTAGACTATACTCGTTTTTACTTCTCACTGTATATATACAGCAAATTCGTACAATTGTTGAAAGTTGCGTTAAAATTGTTATTATTGAATATTCTAAGTGCATATAATTATATACGTACTGGTCAGAAACAATAGTATACAAGTTGCAAAAATAATGTTTGTAATATCATCCCCCTTCTCTATTGTTCAATTTATGGAATTGATCAATGTGGCTTGAACGGCGTAAATGTAACTTAATAACGTGAAATATCTGCATGAGTCAGAACTGACCCAGCCTTCGCCGCCCGGTGATTAAGACGTATAGAAGCTTAAGCATCGTTTAGATTAACCAATTTACTTAAATTCAAGTTGTATGATTATGTTCATACAAGCTATTTGAGTTTAGATGGCTTGAATTTATGTTGAGATAATCAGATTTCAAATAGATAGCAAATGGAAAACGAGTACCCGATCTTTCGTGAATCTACGGAACAAAATGTCGAAGTATTTTAACAGGATAATTGAAAAATATAAAAGTATAAAAATATAAAATATAAATCAAAAAGAAAATGCTATTGATAAATTAAATAAGAAATGTCTTGTGCACGTAAAAATATAAGGGATGTACATAATTTAATGCTTATTTAAGCTTAATTGATCTGAATTAGATATTACAGTCATGTTAGTTTACGAGTCTATTTCTGGGCGATAAAGGAAGGTAGTAGAAATATCGATACGATTGACGTTGTCTATCACTTAGGAAATTTGTATTGTAGGTGTCAGAGGGTTAGGCTAGATTTTTCTGCCATACAGCAAGGGATAAATGTTAGTAGGATTGGTGTTGAAGAAGTTTGGAAGAAGAAGATTGGAGTTTATAAACGATAGAAAATCACAGGGTGGAATTCATGATTTATGGATATGTCAGCAAGATATAATGCTTACTGAATATTTAAAAAAGAAATTTCGTAAACCATAAAGTATCCACGACCTGCTATACAAAATATAATGCATAATATATAGCGATATAATTCATAGAATCCAATATGGGCAATGAACATTTCTTAAAACGTCACTTAGCATTTAATATGACAAATATCAAGCCCAACATACTAACAATGATATCTCCCCAATTTTTCAAATATAACTCTAATCGAAATACCCTCAACGCCAACTCTACATACATAAATGTTGCTCTGAAACTATTTCTTCGATCTAGACAGCGAATATTTATACAAATTCATATGTTCGTGTATATATGAAACGGAAATGGTACTTGGATAAAGAATTATGTTATCTACTAAATATTACAATAAATACTACACTTTGGATATTTTATATATCCTTGCATAATATGTGCATTGTACGCATTTTTGCATCTTCAAAAATCCGCAGTCCGCTCCAAACTTAACCTCTCTCTCATTTACGTACATATGTGTACATATACTTCGCCGAACTCTTCCTCTCTCCGCTCCTTCCAGCCAGAGAATCACCATAACGACGTACACAATCGTATATGTATGTAGTACATACGTATGATGAAAGGTAGCACGCCAATTACAGAAATTTCACTGGCACGCCCGTCGACGCTTCATTAACGGCCGAGTCGTAACAAAGCTCTTTTATTTATCGACAGAGAATAATGACAAAATCGATCGGATATTCGTGCACGTTATAAACCGCGGAAAATGGACGGAGCAGCACGTGCTGCTAACACGTGGTGATCGGGTCCGCGTTCAGAGATGAGAGAGGGGAACGAGTATAGGTTAGAGGAGCGAGGGGTGGGGGAGGTGGCGCGCGTCTCAGCGAAGTGGAGGGGAGAGCGGACCAGTTCCCGCGTAAACACTTGCTTTTTGTGACTGTACACACAGCTACCAATCACGATCCTAGATACCACACGATTATTCAGCATCTTCCAAGAAACGACAGATTGTAATCTGGCGATATTATGGAGGATGCCAATCTGGTGAGAAACCGACAGGATATCGTTATTGCACGATATCGGAAATGAAATGAAATGAATTGTGCATTTTCAGGTTAAGTGGAGATGATCGTCAGTGACACGCGCTGGATGAAAATTTAACAGTCTTCGACAGGATATCGAAATTAAAATATATAAGCGTTATCGCGTCTATTATTGTAAACGGAATTGAATATTGCTACACGACGTTTCAATCCAAGTTAAGATACTTCTATGTATATTATTTTGACGACTATGTATATCAGACGAGTGCCGAACTAGCGTTCTTTTGCTTTATTCGTTTATCAGCTTCTTTCTACGAAATATTTTACATAATTCGAATTACTTCCACATAAATTCACGGAGAACTAGTTGAGAAGCATACGCATAATAATATCAAGCCTAAACAGCAAAACCTGACCTAATCTCGCAACCTCTGAAGTATCGCCATTCAAAAATCCCCAAAGCTATCGACAGAAACTATGAACGGTTTTCGGTTTATGAATGAAATACTTTGAAAAATCTTCGTATAATACGACCGAATAACAAACCTAATAAGACCTAACCTAATCCTACAACCCCTCAAACTATAGCCACTAACAGATCCCGAAATTATTGTATCGAACGATTCCATCGCAAATTACGAATAAGATAATCAAGAAAGTAAATAATAAAAGTTAAGAAACCTTGCGCATAATACCACTGGACGACAAATCGAGTAGCATATCCCATTGAAATGTGATGAAAAAACGACTATTCAGAGGCACGTGTCATTAGCACGTGATAAAAGGGCTTAGGAAGTGGAACAAAGGAAAACAGAGAGATGGAACGCAAAATAGAACGAGTCAGACGATAGATTTCCCGTATTTTGCACGAGAAACAACCACAATAACGACGAGGGACTTGCGTCAACGTCGTAGCCGTCTACTGTCGTCGAAATTTTCTTCCTCCTAACAGCTAGTATTTTGTACGTGATACACGCACGTGTATCTGTATGTGTGTATACCTACAGGACGATCGACTTTTGACCACAATGACACGTGTACATCGCACGTGAGAGTAGGCGGAAGGAATCATCGGAGTTGCGTTCAGATTTACGTCAATCGTGACCTGACGCGAGAACGCAAGGCTCAAAGACAGCCCTAGCTTTAACCAGGGGGAAAAAATGACGGTTAAAAGGAAAACGAGCTGGGACGCTTTTTCCGATATTGCGGAGAGAAAGAGGAAGAGCGAGAGAGACAGGGTGAGACAGAAAAGGGGAGAAGAGAGTTTCTGGGGAACTGACATCCGGTTCTTCTTCAGCCGTGATGCGCGGGAACATGGCTACCGCGGGAAACGGAAGATACGCAGTGCAACAAGAAAGGGAAGCTCCTTCTCTCTTTCTTTTCAAGAAATATTGTAATATAAGAAAGACTATAGAGTAGCAATTTTTATTCGATATTCATATGTATATTTTATATATCATAATTTAACTGTAATATTATAAATTATATTCCAGCGAAAGATACGAAGTGAGAGGGAAGATTCTTCCTCCTTTTTTTTTTTTTTTTTTTTTTTTTTTTTTTTCAAGGAATATTGGAGTACTAGAAAAGTTACGTAATGGGAATCTTCTTCAAGCGCAATATCTGCCGTTTTCATCTTTTTCTTTTTTGGATATTTTGATATGAATGTGTATGCTGTATTCTTATTTCGTAATAATAAAAATCATATACCCGGAAGCAAAAGCTAGTGGAACAAAAGCTCCTCTTTCTTTTCAAGGAATATTGGAGTATAAAAGTATAAGAAAGTTTATAAAATATATTTATATATAATAAATAATTTATACATAATATGCTGAAATACAAACTACAGGCTGGTTATTCTAGTGTTAAGAATACCTTTTTTCTATCTGTTCAATTGAATGTTGATTCTCTTTGGAATGCAAATAATAGCGAAAGACAAATTTTAGAATCACTGAAGGATTTTTGTATTGTGTTTGTACTAAATGTTAATTTTTCTTCAAGTACAGATATGTATTAGGAGAAAGAAAATTTTTTGTTTCCGGTAAAAAAAAAAAAAAAAGAACTTCAACGCTAAAAATGTCCAATACTAACCGGATTTATCCAATATATGCAATATTACATATGTACATAATTTAATTCTCTAGAAAGTAATTTCTGATATATGATGAATACTGATTACCTTCAGACAACTAAGGAATTTGAAAGTAAAGAATTTCCAGAAATAGATATGAACAATAATTTACGTATACGAACAAAATAAGAAAATCAAGTTTGTAGATAAAAAAAATTCACTTATCTTCTCCTTATCGTAATACAAATCTACAACCCTATTGAATATTAAAAATACGAATAGTTGAAATATGAAAATAGTACATAAACAAATGAGAAAAATATTAAATATCTTGCCTAAGAATCAAAACACACGACAGAGAATGTCCTAACTCGTATTTATAGATAAAACTCGGAAGTTACCATAACGCCCCGTTCAAATCGATCGATCTTCTCATTATCTCATCGGTAAATCGAAAAATGCATAAGAATACACAGAGTGTTTCAAATTTTTCCAGTCAAACTTTGTCAATATATTTTATGAAATTTATCAATTTTCCAATGATGCGTTTATCATTTCAATTTTACAATACGTATTAATTCTTTGCATACGCATAAAAGTACTACCAAATAACGCGAAAATTAATATGATAAATCTAATCAATTAGTATATAGATGCCATAATAATTACAATGGTATACAATTTTGTATAGCCTCTGTATACCCTCCAGCAAAGTTCAAGTTCGAATATCCTATTAACGAATAGATACTCGAAAAATCATGCTTTGTCACAACAGAAAATTGATACGCGTGCGACACACGTACCGTTCGAATTATATTTTATCATGGATAACCCATCTATTCCGGTTCCAAGAATACGACGTATGCCCGGTGAATTATTAAAGCGAGCGTCAGAATTGCAGAGTGGCCGAATCAAATTAGTCGGCGCCCGGTCCCATTAAAAGATCCCGGCAAATCGCTTTAAACGTTATTTCTAAATTCACCATCGATTGCAAAGCAGCCACCGATGGTGGTCCCGGCGATCTGCAATCGGCTCACCTGGCCTCTCGTCTATTCGGAACCAAAGTAAATCTTCCAACTGTGCCAATTTCACCGAGACGAAATTCACGATGTGTAAAAAAGAGAAGGAGATACACTGGCGCCACAATGTTCCAAAAATTCGCTTTTCGTGGCCAAAATTCCACGTTTCAAGTTCAATATTTCCAAAGAATTTCTTTTGCTATAAAGTGACTATAAAGAGTATTGTCGAAGCGCAGTATCGTATTATTCATTTTATAAATTTTATAGACAATTGCGTGGTCCAGAGGCGATACAAAATGAAGCTGCAATCGTTCTTTGTAGATTTTATAAAATATTCTTTCAATCCACATATATGGATGGTACAAAGTTTGTAATAATTTAAACCTTGTAGCTCGTAGCAACGTTAATCGATCTTGATAAATAATAATTTCTTTTCGAAATAAAGTAGAGTCTATTTTTTGAAAGGCTTGTCGCTATAAAGTTTATTGCTATTGTAAATATTTACAACAAATTTCTATTGAAAAGCATCGATGTAAGGTTGTTTTTAATTTTGCTCGCGAAACATCACTGTCCAGACGACCGTGTGACGTTGAACGGAAAATCTTCAATTTGTTAATCAGACGGTCGTTTAGTCAGAAAGTTAGAAATAAATCAATCAACAGAAATTATGATATAATTTGTATAATTTATAATTTACCATAAAAATCAAATTTCTCGAGTATTTTATACTATAGGTATTGTAGCATTGTATCATACGTAATAAATTTGATAGAACTCTATATCGGTATAAGATTCTAGCGCTTTGAATATGAATTCTATCAAAAATTAAAATAAAATTTTAATCTAACGTGAAAAGATTTTAATAGATTCTTTATTATACTGTAAGACCTTTTTTTATACATTGGTATTATTAAAGTTTCAATTTCACTTAAGCGAGTATTAATCTTCACAAGTGCAGATATATGATATAATTTATTTGTAACAAATATAAGACCGATATAATAAATCAATAAAGGAATTCGAACGAAGAGTTAACTTATATTTCCCAGGTTAACAGATTAATTCCAGGATAATATTATTTCAAGGATGAAACAGTAGGATTTCAATAAAATTAACATCCTCTTTAGTTCCTAATTAAATAAAATTTGTAGAAAGCTCGGATAAGATACGTGCTATTTATGGTTTAAAGTCTTGACAGATTTATGACAAATCAAATCTAAAGTGTTCGTTAAAATTTACGAAGAGAATAGATTTTCATACACTATAAAAATCCTATATTAAACAGACGCTAGCTAAGTAATTTCTACCGGAACCATGCCATCGCATAAAACCAGATATAAGTACTTAATAATTCCCCTTCAATCCTCTTCATTTCTATTTTTTCTTCCTTCTTCCTCCCCCCCCCCCGCCTGCTCTTTCCACTTTTGCTTCCTCTCCTTAACCCTTTCATTTTTTTCCCCATCTCTCTTTCTTTCCTTCCCCATTTTTACTCCTTTTTCCTCTACTTTCCCTCGTTTTCTTTTCCTCCTTTCGCCTCTTCCTTCCTCCATTTTTCCCTCCTTTGTTTTCCTTAATAAGATCAACGAAGAGGCTGAAACGACTTTTGATGAACATGCTTGGATTCAGCTTAATTCGAAGAAGCAAAAAGACATCGGTTCATCTTAAGGAATCGAAAATTCACGTTTCACGCTTCTTTGCGAAAGATAATATGCAATTTGCAAAGCTTGCATAACGTTTCGAAAATGAATGACGTCAGTGTTTAGGGTTGTTCTCGGGAAGGTTATCGATGAAACTGTTCTTTCTCTTTAGCGAGTGGGTGGGATCGATGACGAGGGCGACGTGCACAATTTCTTCGTGGAATTTTTATGAACTTCGGTCTTTTTTCGGGTGCAACGAAAACCAATACCGTTCGAGTAAGAGTAATCATGACACAATACGAAATCGAAAATTTATATATCTGAACTGACCCAAAAGAAGTTCTATCTACTTTCCTTTCTATCGACCGTGCAGTTTCTCACTGATATAATTAGATGGTAAATTTCAATCGCGTGAAAGATACAAATTGTTCGAATAATCGAAAATATCTCATTTTTCTAGAGAAGGATTAAGTATATAAAAAACTTTTCCCAAAAAGATTTTGAGATTGAAATAAAGAAGAAGTTCGATATCTTAGACTGAGATTTTCACGTCAATCGTGACGAAGAAGAAGTTTGAATAACATATGAGATTAATTGTTAATGAATATATGAAATATAAAAATTCAAGGAACCCAACAGAGTTACGTTAAATTATCACAAGCTTAGATCATTTAACTCGTTCGTAGAATCGAATGAATTTTTCAATCATTCGACTAATAATTGGCTTTCAAATTTTTCGATCCGATACTTTTGTTACTCCAACCAAGTAATATTTAATTTCACCTGATTTAATAAAACGAATTACAAAGAGGTATGTAAGATAACTCTATTCAGGTATATTGCAAAATAATGGACGTTTAGGTCATACGAGTTCCATCCATCTGCATAGATTTGAGGACCCACATTGTAACGCGCTTTGTACCACGAGGTCGTGTAATTCTTTGTAACCAAGCAGTCACGTATTATTACGCGGGTTCAAGTTCCGCGAGATTCCACGATAAGTCTACAATTGATATAGCCGTCGAAATGCGCGTAACGGACCAACGCATTGGTTCCCATGTTAACTTCCTTTCGCTGAGTGAAAGATCGCGTTCCCCCTACATACAATTACTCACCAAATTATTCGAATACTTGTAGACATCTTTACGTGTATTATATAAAACGCTTTCAAATTACATTAGCACCGCTATGACATCCGAGTATCATGGTTGTATTGGTGAAGTTTGTAACAAGTATGAAAATGTATATAGAAATTACAAGATATTTAGTACAAGCATATATTTTGCAGAAATCACAAAAGTATTTAAATAGTTTATTAATCATTATATCAATAAGTCTCAATATTATTCAATGAGACCATCTTTAATACTTACTAATATATTTATGATGATAAATATCTTGTAACTTCTATGTACATTTTCAGATTGGTTTGAAATGGAGGTAGTATCTCATTTCAAAATTATTCGTATAACAGATATATTTATAAATATAACAATTTTCTGTGATAAGTATTCGAATACTACTTTCGTGAATCGCTATATATTTCGCCAGGTATGTTCTTCTCTTAACAATCCCATGAGAACTCAAAAACTAAACCAACTTCAGGTTATGAATCAAAAAGTAACAATAATTGCTTCCAGTTTCCCTAGATATATTAACACTAGAACTATTAAACCAGTTAAAACGACTGTTATCACATTCTCTGTTTTTGCAATTATTAAAGGTATTTACACAAGTATCTTTGGTAATATCAATGCTTAATTTTATTATTTATAGACACAAGTATAATTACATATACTTTATTCACTTTCGTTATATTGCTTTAATACCAATTAATTATTTATAAAACACTTAGATACATATTAAAGATCGGCAGGTCTAGTATTAAGTTCTGCAACATATTGTAGAGAAATAAATTGCATAAAAATATATTAGACGTCAAGATAATAAAAGTATTCTGATAATATTATTTCACTAAAGTATTATTTGTTTCAAATTTTATGTTATACAAAGGATCGACTATAAAGGAATTAAAGGACGCGTAAAACATCCGAGAAAAAGAATTTAAAGCAGATCACTCACGATGGAGAAGAGTGACATAAAATTATAAAGTTAACTAGGGTCTTTTTTATGACAAATGAGGTACCACTGTTAGCACCCTAGGGAGTGGCAGTGCGAAATATACTTTTTTCTTTTCTTGTATTCCTGAGTAGAATACTGAATTCTGTTTCTTCTTGGTATCTTTTATGAAAGAACGTTTCAAATGAATGTTACTTTAAAAAGATAAGATTTATAGAAAAACATCATTCGCAACAACTCTGTAATTGTAAGATAACTTAATGATGTATCATATTCATTATAAAAGAAAGTATGTATAACAAAAAGTATTTAGAAAGAATGTTACATATTATTAACGAAACTATAAATACATATTTTATCTATTCTTCTTTCTCTTTTGCGTATTTTATTTAAAAAATTAGCATAAAAAAACTCGATCTCTACTTTACCGATGAAGCTAAATGCAATTAAGATTCGAGTCTGTAGGTGGCAGCATCTCACAGCTATTTACAAAACTTCCAATCAAAAATATTTTTCGAAAATAATCTATATTTTGAAACAAATAAATTACTAAATTTATTCTATGTGTTTATCTCTATAATCTTTATTTGCTCTTATCATGCATCGTATGATTTTTATTATATGAGAAAATGTTGAATGCATGATGAGAAGTTTATTTTATTTATATAAACTGTCAAAAAATATCACTATATATGAAGAATAATCAAAACAAATTCTATGTATAAAACTGCTGCCTTTTTTTTCATTAGTATCATTTTATGAAATTTTTATTTTCTACGTGTGTGTTAAATAAGTCTAGAAATTGTTACATAGTGATTAAAACATTTCTTCATTTCAAGATCTGTTACAAGAATGTTTTCATAAAGTTATAAAACTACGTGCCAGATACTAATCGTTTATGGAAAATCATTTGTAATGCAAAACATGTAAATAAAGAATACAAACTCTTTACGTTATTAGAATCCTCTACACAAATACAAAAAGTCTATCTAACTTACGTTATTTGAACATAAAAACTTAATTGTTATGACCTAGTAAGAGAAATGTTTAATTCTTTACTATCAAAATATTAATTCCATTTAACACTCAATCAAAAATTTAATTTAATTCATTAATTATTATATTATGAAAGAGGTAAAAGATGCGTACTAATATTTATATATTCCTAATATTTTCCATGTAGTGTGATGATAGGTAATAGTCTTTTTTAATATATCCCAATATCTTACAAATTATCTTTATCAATTTATATTTATTAAAGTTCTAATAAATATTAAATAATCAGTTTAATAAGATATTCACACTTTACAGAAAAATATAATTATGTTAATATTGTATATTTGTTATAAAAAGAGTCTTTGAATATTTATTGATCATGGAAGACTGTTTTCCATATTCATATACATTAAACGAACTTGTTATTAAACATTCTAACATGAAGCTACGGACTCCTTGAAAAATTATTTTTCATTAAATCAAAAACGATGATTTTCTTCAAAAATCATTATTTTTTTCACCGATACACACAGACACGAGGTAAACTTCCGAAAATCAGTGTGCATCGTGAGATGAAATTAATAAAAAAAAAAAGAACCATATGATACGTTGAAGAACTATCTAACAAAGAATACAAAAGAATAAAAAGAAATTAACAGAGAAAATGATAATATCCAAATGAAAATAGGATCTGTCATTTTCAATAGTTCCTTTGGAACAAGATCAATATATCTCGTGTAAGGAAAAAGGCCCTTCGTACTCATCCAATTTATTCAATTTCATCACATAAGTTCATGAATTTACTCGTAAGTGCTTAAAAACACGCGACGATTAAAACATCGCTAAAGCAACGAGCTTTTTTTCCTGAAAATCGTGAACGCTTACGACGTGTATGTGTGTGTATGCAAGTGTGCATGTGTATACATACATATCTACATGTGTATCCGTGTTTGCACGCATGTGTGCGCACATTTATGTGAAGGCCATGTTAACAGACTGTAAGTCAACGGATGACTTCTGTTAATGATAAAAAGGATAATGAAATTTACTTACGATTTTCACCGGCTTCTCCGCGGCTCCTACAGAGCTTTTCCGTACAGTTATTTCACTTTCCACATTATTACGTCCACGGGTGTGAAAAAAAAAAGGAACGGCGAGAGAGTGAGTTTGATCAAAAGCACAATTTTCGTGACGTCATCAGTGGCCGGGCATGCGCAGACCGATTTCGGTGTTTTTCCATTTACCGCGGAAACACGTGTGGCGAGATGTGTCGCTTTTGCCTTCTCCTTGTCGTCGTTTTTTTTCTTACTTCTTCAACGTTTTTCTCTTTTTTTTCTTCTACGCTTGTTTTCTCCACCGCGAAAAACTACATCGCTAAGAAGCACACAACATTATCGTGACGACGCGGGCTATCGTCCGTTGCGAATTTCGTGTGCGATTATTCGCGAGAGGCACCACGGCTGCCGACATCTATCCATCCACTCCCACTTGTTAAGTGACGTACACTGACGTCATCGATAGTTTACCTTGAAGCATGACATTGAGTTACACGCTTGCCAATTTTGTTGAGAAACTTCCCTATACGGTAACATAATATAGGGAATTTATGAGTATGCACTTTATAAATTAACAACTGGAATTACATTTCCTCTTTGCTACTAGTATTTAAATCATCGTAAACTCTACGAAATTGTAAAATTTTATATTTATTAATGACAATAACAGGCAAGCAGTTTATGAAAATTTATGAAATAGTTTTTGAACACCTATAAATGTGCTCCTAATTATTAGAAATATGTATTACTTATTTGTAACTTTAATAGAAGTATTTATTACATAATAAAATTATTACTAATTCGTTTCTTGCAATAAACTGATTTCAATTTTTGATATTATAGTTATATGTATATATTGTATTTTTGTATGCTCTGGTACTTTTAATATATGAATTTGATGAAAAATTAAGGGGAGGTGTAAAAAATAATATTAAGCTAAAAGAGAGAAACATCGGCGTAACAAACGAACGTAATGAAACATATGTGATCTGTGATAGGAGTAATGAGATTTCAGGCCAATGTTCACATGATTTCTGTACAAATTCGTTGTAACGCGGAGGATTATATATATTATTTTAAATAAAAGGCTATCTTTTTTTCATTCGTCACTGACAAAAAATTTTCATTTCGAAGATGCCGGTCATCGAATATTGCAAATCGTTGGAAAAATTTGATATTTTTTAAGGGTATTTTTAACTCATTATAAAGGTAAACATTTCACGTTTTACTTGTCACTTACTTTTCAATTTAAAGAGATAAGAAATATTTAATGACTAATTATTATGTATGTATTTAATCCTAATGTAAAACATAACATCAATTAAAAGAGAATTTCTCATTATGTATGTATAAATGTATGTATTAACCCTCAAAAGTTATCGCCAAAGGAAATCACGTTAACACTATCACGAAAATTTCACCCTACTTATATTTTTTATTTTAGAAATTATTAAATACAAATAAATGCAATTAAATATTTTACTATTATTCAATATTATATTGAATATAGAAGAGCTATTATACAATATAATAAATAACATTGCTATGGCATTATTACAAAACGCTAATATTAAAACAAAATTTGCATGGGATGGAATTTTAACCATGATAGCCTTTAGGGGTTAAAATACATAACGCATTACTCCTTTGATCCTATACCAGTTATTTATTTTTTTTAAATACTGCGTTTTATTTGTACGATTAATACAAAAATAAAAACATATTTTTTAATAGTCAATTATTTTAAAAAATTGTAATTGTTCATTGAACATCTACGCAATCTTAAGATGCAAATATTCCTATCAACATGTTCAATTCTTCGCATTAATCTACATTTCGTTTTGTGAAAGTTGTATCACTGCTAAGAATTACATTGTTTCAAAGCAAGTAATTATTCGTGCATATAGTTTATAATACTTGAATGATAGCGGACTTTACGTTGATTTGCTGTTTTATAACAACTTTTTAGTCTTTTTTACTTTTTTTGTTCTTTGTTTCTTTGTTTTGTACGGAACAATGGCAAATTACTAAATCATTAGTAACTGTGATCAAAAAAATGGAAAAACACCGGCGATATGTTTGAAATTTAAAATTTTATAAGTATGAAATAAACTAACTTTCTTTATCCAAAGAAATTGCAATCATACATATGAATAAAATATTTCTTTGAGAAATTAATGTTTTATATAACTATATTTGTTCGTTATTTGGACAAAATCATAACTATTGTTATTATTATGTGATACAACTTGATACTTGTTACATATACAATATTAATCTACAAATTATCATCGAAGTTTGTTAACGCTTTATCAGCCAAGATTTTGTAATATTGAAAACATACAATATAGCGTAAAATAATTATATAAACTTGTAAATATTGGGTAGGTAGATTCTTGATTGAAATTATAACACAGAGTCGAAAAATGATAATTTGTTTGTTAAAAATTTCAATTTAGATTTGTTTAATCTCAATAATGGATAGTGCAAGCAAGAAACAAACCTTTCATAATGATAAAGAGAAGGAAAAATCTAACCCCAATCAAAGGAAAAGTTTGGATCAAGGAATTTGTAAAGAATCTGAATTAGATATATCATATACAATTCGATTGGATTCCACAAATCAGGAAGATGTTGAAAAAAAAGTTCAGTGTCTAAAACATGTATTGGAGAAAGACCTAAGAGCAGCTGATTTAAAATGGTCCCTATTTGTAGCAGCTTGTAATACATATCGCTATGATACTTGTTTAAAACCATTTCCACCAATGTATATAAAAAATGAATGCAAAGACATTGAAGCTTTGGTAAAGTTTTTAAAATATCAATCTTATTGTTTTTATAATTTGCACATTAATGATTTTAATGAGTAATAATCATTGAATATATTGATCTTAATTATAGAGAAGAGCTATAGAAGTAATTCCTCCATTGGCTGTAATATTGAAAGCATTATCAGAATCAGATGCATATGAAAAATATGAAATGGCTATAGATCTATTACAGTGGGTTTTAGTGCGCTTGAGAGATCCTTATATAAAAAGCATTAAAAAAGAAAATGTAAGTTTCATTATATATATATATATATTCATAATAACATAAATTTTGTTGAAATTTCTATTTTCATTCCAAATCATATTTTACAATTAAATCTTGTGAATATTGGAAAAATGTTTGCAATATAGTATGACTTGATATTGAGAAAAGTACCCTCAGAAATGCCAGTAGTTGCACCAAATTTAATATTCCAAGTCACAAGTACAAAACAATCTACTTCAGAAGACAGATGGAAAACAATTGCTCAAGGCCACACAACATTTTATGCTTATCATGGTAGTCGACTAGAGAACTTCCATTCCATTATACATTATGGTCTACAACAGAGTATGTGTAAGGTAAAATAATCTACTTGACGTATGATATAATTTTTTACTATTTTCTAACATGATTAAATGCAATATATCTTTTAGAACTCTTTATTTGGTAAAGGAATATATCTTTCGAGTGAATTAGGTGTAAGTTTACCATATAGTCCGGTTGGCTATGGGTGGGGAGGTAGTGTATTAGGAAGTGAAATGAGCTGCATAGCTTTATGTGAACTTATTAATCATACAGATGTAAAAACTGGAGATTCAGGTAAATAGATATTAAAAGAAATCATACATATTAAGGAAGTTTCATCGTTTCTTATGCAAAGTATATCGTATAGAGGATGATGCTAGAAGTTTAGTATCAGATTCAATGGGTGGAAGAGTTCCAAATAAATATTATTTGGTAACAAATAGTGAATTGGTAAGAGTACGATACCTCCTTATTTACAGTCAACAAATTCAAGCAGCAAGGTATGTGTATAATATTCATTACTTTTATATATTTTTTAAATATATGAATATAGGAATGTATAAACTTCTAATATTTTAGATGTATTAACGATAAAGGATTATTGGCATGGTTTAAACAACATAAATTATTAACATTTGTGCTTGGTTATGTGGTGCTGCTGGCTTCAGTTGGACTGACTCATAATAAACAAGTTGAAAAATATTATAAATTATTTGCTCAAAAAGTTGGACTGGAGTAAAAAGAAACTTTTTAATACAATAAGTTATCCATCCATTAATATGTACATTAGGATAAAAAATTATTTCTTTTTACATTTTTTTCAATGAAATTACATAAATTTGCATTTATTATAAGAAATATATACAATTTGTAAATAATACATATAATTTATATAAAATATTATATTTCTATACAAGATTTAATATCTTGATAATATTATGGGGAAATTTTCCGTAACTAAATAATCATCTTCAAATATTACGATCAAATTCACTTCAAATTCTGTAATGAAATATGACCTTTTTATCACCAAATTTATTATAAAAATATCCAGAATGAAAGTCATATAATGACCTTACCGACTTTAAAATTACTTGTACTTAATGTAGGACATGTAAATAACCGTGGGAATATCATATATATTGGTATAGGTAAATTTGTACAAACATTTCCTTCGCCAATTTGTATATTTTGTATTTCAGTAGCTGAAATAAATATAGTATTATAAGATCACAAATGAAATGTTAATATATTCTCATCCTACCATCTCTGGAATATCCTTCAGCACAACCACATGTTTCTACTCTTACCAACTGCAGTTCGATTGACTTTATTACAGCTTCACAATGTTCAATTACCACCTGCAAAAATATTGTTTTTTCATACTACTTTATCAAACAAACCATGCATATTATAGTATTATTACCTCTCCTGTTAAGGGTTCAGAAATCTTGCAATACAATGAATCTAGTTTCCCAGAAATGCAAAATCTAGGTACATTGATTCTATCTCTTGTGTTTTGCAATGATTCTGGCATAATATTAAAACACACTGGTTTACTGGACTCTTTTTGTATCTTAGGAGGCACCTTATCTTCAACTATGAACTCCAACGATTTGCTTACATCTTTTGCTAAGAAACTTCTTTTTATATCACAGCGTATAAAATATTGGATATTTACAAAGACTCCATGATAAGTTTCATACAAAGACTTAGTCCCTCTAGGTTTTAGTGGTAATTCAAATGGTATTTCTGTTCTACCACTTGGTATTTTGCCACTCGGAGCAACATCTAAAGTATACTGAACTAATTGTATTGGCTGAAAATACAAACGATAAAATTAGTTGATCCACTTGGTTCTTATTTTATGACAGAACTATAATTTGCAGAAATATTTCTGAAAATTTCTAGGTAAAACTAACCTTAACAGAATTGTAAAATGCTTCAAAAATGCCAAAATTCTTCGAACTAAGCTGTAAATTGACCGAACCTTCCATACTTAAGAATATTCCATCATGTTTAACGTCAGAATTAGTTTGTAGCAATATAAAACCAGCTACTATTTCCTAAAACATAACCTCAATATTTTCTGTTTTATAATGTTTCTATCGTAAATTATAGTACAGACCCCTTCATGATATATTTTACTAGCTCGCTTTAATTTGATATCGATGTTTATTGTCATTTTCAATTTATGATTGTTAATTAGATAATAATCATTTATGAGTTTATGCATTCACTAATAACGACATTTGTCGATTGTTACTATATGTATGATCTATAGTATTTATGTCAAGTTCAATTAATTATAAGCTCTACGCTGAACATTTGCACACAAAAAGCAAATAAACACAATACGAAATTAATTACAATAGAATGCAAATAAATATATTTAAGTATAAATTTCAGGACAACACGTCAATAGAAACTGAATCAGCTGTTTTAATATAATGTATATATTGACACAAGGAATTCTGTTATCTTTGATTTAATATTTCTTTCGCATGAAATAAAAACAATTCTGAAATAGACATGTATATGTATCAAGACATTATTTACATAAAGCATACATTGTCGACTTGTTAGAACACTCATATAATTAAAAGAAGTACGTTTTTAGGAAGTCAGTTTGAAATAGAAAGTTCAAACCAGAAAATTATTAATTATTTAACTATTTAACAATGAAAGAATTTATTTTTGTTTACAATTCAATTAATAGTCGGTAGGTTTGGGGAGTCTTCGATATAATACTGCTTGTAATATGTATTGCTTATTGCCTCATTGCCAGAAAAAATGTTGGGAACCTATTCTGAATTTTAACAACATTTCTGTGAAATAATATGATTGTATTAGATAACTGTAACATTTTTAATTCCCAAATAGCACATTTTAGAGCTAATGTTGTGCAAATATTTTAAAAATGACGATTTTTTAGATACATCACTCTTCTAACTAATTTAGCAAATAAAACTAACATCAGTAAAAAAAGTATAGTCATTTTCTGAAAAAATATTTGAAATAGTTAATTAAATTTACTTTCATACTATTAATTCATTCATATAACAACAAGAAAGCCACCTGAAATTTATCAATTTATAAAAAAAGTGAAACATAGTTGTGATACGTTTGAAATACGTTACCATTCGATCGACCAATCAGGTCTCGTGACTTTCGCGGCATTTCTTCTTCTGTATACTAACATCCGCAGAAGGTGAACTTCCGTTCGATCGACTAAACAAATTCAAACCGACAGAGTCGTTACTGCGAGTTAAACGTTGTTTGGGAGACGGTGGAAGTAGACTAATCGGAAGACTAGCTTTTGGTGTTGCGTGTAATTATTTCCTGACTTTGTTAACGATGGCTTTAAGAAATAGGACCGCGCTCACGGTAAGTTTTAAATATTTTAAAAACATCGATGTGTATCAAATTAGCCATTGATAACAAGGGGAGGTCAATAGAACAGGGTAACCGTCTGTTCCTGACATCTTTAAATGCCCTTCATTTATTTCAAAAGTCATCGAAATAACAATCATTATGATTTATCCAGATTGCTGTATGTATTTTAATATTCTTAATACGAATTTTAATATCACTCTTTTGATTGTTTAATAACGAAGAATTTTGATTTTTGAAATTTAATATTAACGTACATTTTGATCTTTAAAACCCCGTGCATCTTTTAATATTTTATATAAATTGCATAAATTTCAGCTTTTCCTTCGTTATGTAATATTATTCTAAGGTAAAAATTGTTATAAAAATATTAAAGATGTAATTAGTTGTAAGTTGCATCATGTATCTTAAACGGAAATGCGTTCGTAAACATTTAGGGCCGATTTAGGCGGAATTTTGTGCTGCCTAGGTAATTACATCACAAAAAGCACTCATTTCATTTTCTATCTATTATATGAATTATATTTATTTTATTTACATCATATTATAATATTTTATTCCTATACTCGGATATATTAAAAATGAAAAATTGTTTAAATGATAAGGTCTCTTTTTAATATTTAATTATTATTTTGCTAGGAAGATCAGTACTTAAATATTTAATTCATATTTGTTATATGCCTTTTTATTTTATTAATATTTTACTTTTAACTCCTCATACTTACCATGTATTGTAACGTAAAATAAGTAATACAATAGTTAGTAGATTAAATTAGTTGGATTTATTGAAAAATAATATTGTTATATATATATATATATATATATACACACACACACACACACACAGAGGATATTTGTAAAAAATAATTTTGATAGTTAAAAAGTTATTGTTACAATAACTATTGTATTAAAATATATATGTAACAATATTATCTATTTTTATATATATGGAAAGAGTAAGAGTATTTCTTTTTTTAACAAGTAAGGTCTGTACAAGAAAGTCAAAATATGGATCATGAAATAAATTTTCAGAATATCGTAAATCAAGAAAATACAAAGAATCTTAAGTCTTCTGTGACCACAATACCTGGGAAGACAAAAAGAGCTGCTTTGGGTGAAATAGGAAACAAAGTAAACACATTAAGAGGCATAGAACCCATTGATAGAACTAGCTTGCTAATAAAAGACAAGAAACCGATTATAGCCCCAAAACAAGCTATCAAACCACCAGAGAAAGCTATTGAGAAACTACCTGTACAAATAGTTAAACCTGTAATAAAGGTTGCTGTTTCTCAAGAGAGTGTGGTATCACTACCTGCTAAAAAGGAGGTTCAGTCATTCTCCTCAGATCTATTAGCAGTTGAAGATATTGATGAAGAAGATAAAGGAAATCCTAGTCTAGTTTCTATTTATAGTAATGACATTTATGAATACTTAAGAACTCTAGAAAGTATGTATCCCATTTCGAAAGGATATCTATGTGGACAAGAAGTTACGCCAAAAATGAGGAGTGTACTTATAGATTGGTTAGTGGATGTACACCAACAATTTCATTTAATGCAAGAAACATTATACCTAACTGTTGCTATCATTGATAGATTTTTACAGGTTTGTTGTTACATATAAAAACTTTTAATATTTATGTAGTTTTCTTCGAAGATAAATTTTGTTTTCTTTCAACAGGCTTTTCGCTCAATAGATAGGAAAAGATTACAATTGGTTGGTGTGACTGCTATGTTTATTGCTAGCAAGTATGAAGAAATGTATTCTCCAGATATAAATGATTTTGTATATATCACAGATAATGCATACTCGAAGATAGAGATATTACAAATGGAAATGCTTATTGTAAAAACATTAGATTATTCTTTTGGTAGACCATTACCCTTACATTTTCTAAGGAGGTACAGCAAAGCTGGAAAGGTAATTTAAAAATTTGTATCACTGATTAATTTTCATATCACATAATTTTATATCTTTAACTCAATAAATTGTTTTTAGGCACTCCCAATACATCATACAATGGCTAAATATTTTCTAGAACAAAGCTTAGTTCATTATGAAGTGTGCCACTATCCCCCAAGCCTTATTGCAGCTGCAGCAATATATTTAGCTTTCCTGTAAGTTATCTATTAAAATATTATCTTAAAGGATTAAAGTCATTGTACTTTTATCTTTCCTAATATAGAAAAATCAATCAAAACAAGCAAATTGGATCAATATGAAATAATAGTTGATACTATTATTTACTAATACTTCATAATTATTCTTTTTTCTGATTATGCAGAATTATTGATAATGATGACGAAGACCAGCAAAAGGTTGTCTGGACAAATACCTTGGCACATTACAGTACCTATTCCAAGGACGACGTATTCCCTGTAGTACGGGAAACAGCAAGTATTATAGTTAATGCGGATAAAATTAAGTATCAAGCTGTGAGAAAGAAATACGCCCAAGCAAAGTGCATGAAGATTAGTACTCGACCCGAACTTAGATCAGCAACAATAGATTTATTAGCTACTGCAGATAAAAGGGCAGTATAATATTCATTTTAAAAGATAACTGTAGTGAGATATTTGTTTGTTCAATATTTCATTGGACAAAATAAATTGCATCGCACATAGGATGATATATTTTCAGAAGTAGAAACATATGATGAGCAGACTAAATAAAAAGAGAGAGAAAGACGAGACTATCTTCATTTATCTTTTTTTCCTATCATATTGTTTTCATATAAAAAATGTCATAATTAAACATTTATTTTGATGGTTACCATGATGAATATTAAAATTATTTCTAAATAATGACTTTAGCTCCAAAATTTATTGGAGTAAATAATTTGGTATGAAAAATATTTCTACAAACAAAATTCAGTAAGGTAACTAATGATTCCTTACCTATAGAAAGCTGCAGGGAAAAAATACTTCAGATAGAAAATACAGTTGTTTATCTATTAAATTAAAAGTTTGTGAATGGTAGTCTCGTTTTAATTACAGATATTAGTCTCAAGTATACAAGTTCTATTAAAAATGGGACATTTTAATTCTAAATATTACGGGATTGCTGTACGAAGTTCGTAAGAAAGAAAGAAAAACTTTAGTAAGTATTTCCGTATGATATAATGTAACTCGAATATTCTTTATTCTTGAGTAAGGCTAGTTTGCATTTTGTTGGATAATATCTGATTTATTAAAAACCAGATACTTAGTATGGAAATTACTTATTAAAGATTTTTTTTATCTATGCACGTAATTACACAATTTAGGGTAATTATAGAGAAAGTTTTTTAGTAGAGGAGAAAAAAAGAAAGAAGCATGAGAGTATAGTCAATTGATACGGAAATGTGTATATTTTTGGATCACTATAGAAAACTATTGAACAACGTTTGTCAAAGGATCTCTGTTTAAATTCAGTAAAATTTCGGCAAAATGATTAAGTTGTAAAAGTAATGAAAGCTGAGAAATTTGGAATGGATTTGATTTCGGTCCAAAATTATTTTAGAAATTAATACTGCAATTGACTATAAAATTTAATTAAGTACTAAAGATACGATAATAAGCTAGTTATTTTAGATTATATTTAATATAGATTATAATATAGTTCAATTATTTAATACAAAATATTACCTAATATATTTCATAAACTATAGATTAGCAAAGACTATAAATTAGAAATACAATAATTTTTAAACTATGTAGTCATTGAACATTTTGCCGAACTTTTATCTAATTTAAAACAAGATTTTTAGGTATTTAAATTGTAAATCATATCTTTTATACTGAAATATTGAAGAAATTTTAACTTTTATTCATGATTATAAAAACATTTTTATTTTGATATTAGTTCTATAAATAGTTTTAAATGTTAATGTATGAAAATACCCGAGTATTCCAGACGATATTAATAATCTATAATTTGATATCAATATTTTCACAAATATTATATCAATGAACATGACTGTTCATATCTGACATTTTGTCAGTGTGCGTTTGGAACGTAAATATTGTATAAAATTTATGTAAAGAAAATTTCAATAGAAAATAAATCGTAATAATGTTTCTTCCGGGTATCATATATAATTCATACAAATTTAAATATATTATAATATATATATTTGAATTTATATCGAATGTTTGTTTTATAATATAAATCAATAGATTACTATAAAGCTGCGAGTTTGCCTCGCAAAACTTTGTTATAAACTATGATAATTATTGTAAAATATTTTATTTCATATATACCTAGAGAGAAATTATCTTTAATGATAAATAACTTAGAGATTTATTAAATAAATGGAGAAATAAGCAGAAATAAATGTATCCTTTTTTTAATGGAAAGATTGTAATTGTAAAATATAATTCAAAATTAGATTTCTAAAAATATTTACTGTAATTAATTAGTAAAATATGTTCAATTTCCAAGGTGAAGAATTAGCTACCGGTGGATGTGTAATATAAGATTCTGAAAATTCGAGCAATAATTAAGATAAGTTTCCTCAATAGTTTGACAATAACTTACCAACTAATTTGTAACAGGTAGAGAATCCTTGTGAATCTGTCATCGTCGTAAATTCTGTATTTTCCTAAAATTTTTTACAAACGTAAAAAGTAGTGCAATTAATTAATTCAATTATAATTATGGTGTAATATGTACCATTTCTGCTAAGCTTGAAGCTGCAGATTTATCCCAGATTTCAGATTTACTTTTTTCTATTATTAAAAGTAACTCTTCCATAGAATTTTGTATTTTTTCCGCATATTCATCGTCATCGAAATACAAAAGCATTTGTATCAATATGTGCAAATCATCTGAAATTAGAAATATTATATAATCTTTATATGATAATTAATTTCTATAAATAAGTACACAAACCTCGTTCTTTGTACATATTGCTGATAATTTGATACAAAGTTTGTATTAATGCCAGATCTTCGAAGACACTGCCTTCTTTTAAACTTAAAAATTTCCTTTCCTGCTTTCTTCGATTTTTGCTGGATCTATAACTTTTTCTAAAAGTAATACACACGTAAACATATTTAATTTTTAACATAAATTCATTAAAAAAAGCTTTATTCATTATTCTCAAACGTCTTTACCCAGATATTGTAGACAATCTCGATCTTTGACTCAAAGTTGAACTAACAACGCTACTTGTATCGCTAAGAATATCTGAAATGCCTTTATTATATATCGACTCATTGTCACAAAGTATTTCATTGTACGATTTTATGTTTCTCTGAGAAATATTGTGCCTGACTGTTGCAAGACGCAATTTATATCGCTCAAAATCTTGTCTACTCTTTTTTATTTGTGATAGAGCGTGATCCGCATATTCGTATACACTAGGTTTTATATGACATTCTAAAATATAACAATTTTAATTAATAATGTAGTAAATTGATATTTAACTTATGTACTAATTTTGAAAGTGTAAACCTACCAATCAAATCTAGATTTTTGGTATCATGCGCAATTCTTACAGCATCTTTCCATTGTTTACCATTACATAAAGAGATTATAGCTTCCTTCGCATCTCTGAAATAATTCATTAAAATATGTGCAGCTTCCTCATACTTTTTATCAGTTTTTAGACGTTCTACAAGATCCTGGTAAATCACGTGTTTTTCTGTTTCACTGAAATATAATTTGATATAATTTAATTTTATAAATTTATAAATCTATAATTATGACTTCAATCTGTTTTATATCTATTGCTTATATCAACCTTAGTTCCATTTGAGTAGATAGTATAATAACATCTTGCCAACAACTAGCTAATTTATAAGCATTTAAAGCTTCTTTCATATCACCAGATCTATGAAACATAATTCCAGCTTCATGATAGTGTCGTTTATTCAATAAATATTCACCGTAACTTCTGGCTACCTCCTTATACATTTTGCTTTTCTTCTCAAATAATTTTAAAGCTTTTGTATACAGATTATAATTGCGTATCAAATTTATACATTCATTAAATCTGTTTGGTTCTTTCGCAATATGTTCAAGAGCAGATTCATAACGTTTCAAATGTAAATCAATAGAATATTTCATATAATTCTCATCAAGCTTTTTCAAGCCATTAAGAAATGGAATATATTCCTTGGGATCTTTTTGTGACTTAGAAGCAATGAACATAGTCAAATCAAAATCGTACATTCCTAAAGCTATATCAAATAGTATATTCACATCCATTATGTATAACAGATATTTTAGTGCTTCATCAGACATTATGTGTTCCTCATATCCCATACGGTTTTCCTCTAACTTCTGAATTTCCTTTATTTTCGTTAACGCAGCTTCTATTCCTTGCTTTTTTTTATCTTTTACCAAACTGATTAATATCGGTTGAATTAAATGATCAGAGTTGTTCCTTTCTTCCATAATGTTTCGCAGTAAACTGCAAATTGATTCAATTTTATCTATTTCAAGGTTTCTTGATTCTGACTGATGTCTTCGATAGTAATTTGCATATATTGTCGTGGTAACATCTTCATCTGCTAACTCAGACAAGAATAAACTCAACCAACTCGCTTTGGAAACTTGTTCCACGAATTTATTTGCATTCTCGATAAATTTTTTTGGATTATAGTCATAAATCAAGTTCAAGTTTATTCGTTGTCTCCGCATTAAATCAAAGGCAGATAAATAATTGCAATTGTCTAAGTAAAATCCGATAATATATAAAGACAATGCCCTTGGTTGAATGCATTCTAGGTTTCCACGAGGCATTTGCAAAACAACTTTGGAATCTTTAGAAATAGCAGCAATCAATTGAGATCCCCTTTCTACTCTTCTAATATTCATATCTAAAAATATTGATTAATCATTTTAATTATAATATTAAAAATAACTTAACAATTAGAAATTAATGATTGGTATACCTGAAAATGACTTATCATTGAGTCGATTTTCCCATGGCTTTACAGTCAAATCTTGTTTTATTAATTCTTCAAAGTCATTCTCGTTCAAGTTAACGCATATTAAAGTATTTTGTGCAGTTGTAAGAAGTAAAAATTCCGAGTGAACGAAAAAACTTGTGATATTGTTAGCAATTTGCTTTCCATTAATTGCAAAACAGTTCCTATGATATAATGACAGTACCATGTGCTTTGTACCAATTTTCACAACTTCTACTTTATAGGTATATCCTTGCAATTGAGTATCAACTGGAACTAGTTCTGTTTCTTTTGTATATTTTATAATGGAATTGTCTACAATTATGTATGCTTCATCTGAATCTGGAGAACGAACTATGTGTTGAATTAAACCATCCATAATGTGTATTCGCCTTTAAACATTAAAGAATTATTAATTTTCGAAACTAAAGTATAATTTATACTACTTTTAAATTAAACAAATTTTTCTCATAAATATACCTCAATATAACTTGTCCCTCTGTTTGATCTTCTATTGCACTTAACATCAAAACACAAAGGAAACTCTGATCATTTATTGACAATGAACATAAAACGTTGTTTTCATTAAGCCATAAAAAGTGATGCATATTGTAAAAGAAATTTTTATGCTCTAGTAGAATATCCCATTTAATATCATATGTTCCAACATGTTCATAGTCTAAGAGGAATGAATCCTAATTTTTTAAATGCATTAGTAATTATCCTTTAATCTTTGTGAAGTTTTAAATAATTCATAATTCATTTATATTTACCACTAAATACTTGTAAAATATTAACTTTTTACTCGCAGAAACACAGAAGAATGCATTGCTGTCTATCCAGGTAGCTTTGCCTTTTATATCAGGTGCAAAAACAATAGCATTTATGGACTCAGAAGTTTCTAAAGTTTTATGTGCCATTGGTGGTGGTACAATTCCTACTCTAAGACCAGTCATTAATGACTTATTTCCATCTATGATGCCAATAACAGATTTATCATGTACAGTTATGCCTTTACTATGATCAACAGACCAATTATAGTCAAACGTGATAAGTTCTTTGTATGTTAAAACAATCAGCTTTTTGAAACAAGATGTTGTACTCCATGTGGCACATATCAGTGAGTTATCTGTGGGAAATTTAATAGTTTGTTTCAAATACCAATGATAATTATTTTCTGTCCATAGTTGTAGAACTGAAGAAGAATCTGCCTGAATTTGACACCAAATAGTCAAAATTTCTGAATCTGGAGACCAAAATAAATCTTTCACCTAAAATAAGTTTTAAAATATTAAAATTATCATAGTCTTAAATTTATTCAGAATAATAATAAATGCAAATTTTCATACATACCCTAATTTCTTTTGGTTTAAAAGGAAGTGAAAATTCTCTGTGTTTTAAACCGTTCTTCTCAAAGAATACAACAAGGTGCTTGTTTTGTGAAATCTGTGTTGCTGCAATTAAACTACCAGATGGTTTCCATGACAATGATTCTTCCAAACCATTAGCGATCTCACTGGTGTATTGTAAAATACCTTCTCTATTGAATACTTTAAACTGTCTAACTTTATTTTCAGGATGTAACAAACCAACAGCAAATAACAAACCATCATCACGCCAAGTTATTTTATATAATCCATCATCTAGATCGTTTTTATATATTTCTGTTGGCTTAGATATTGCTGCTTTTTTCCCTTCTGAACCATGAAACTGAGTTTCCTTTTTACCCCAACCAACAGTTACAAATTGCTTTTGACCAAAATATTGTGCGTGCAGATCTACCTCTGAGATTATTTCAAAAGTAGATACTATTGTAATCACAATACCACTAATTGTAACTAATATGATTATTTCATGATCTGGGCTTAGTTTCATGCATTGTAAATCTGTGTTTAAATCAGTTATCAATTCGTATCTAAATTCAGGTTCTAGATATATTCTTATAATTTTGCCAGATTTACAGACACCATATAGTTCTTGTGTCACACTACAATATTCCAAACCGATGAATTCTAAATTTTCATCAATTTCGAAGAAACTTATGTCTTCCACATAATTCGATGGAATTTTACATAACTTATTTTTTAAAAGCATATAAAAATCATCATTAGTTGAGTCAACAGTATACAATATTTTTAAATCTTTTACATTTGAAATTTGATTTTCTAGGATATTTAAAAGACGACTAGTGCGTTGTTTCACTACCAAATTCTTCATTATTTAATAATAACGTAATAAAAGCATATAAAAAATAATCGAGGAATTTTTGTTTGCGGTTCACTGGAGGTACAGAAGCGAGAACTTTAAAAACTAACCTCTACACAATTCAAAGTATATAGGTTAATGTGAGAGATACATATATAGGACAATAATGAAAACAGTTCTGTAGCTTTTTCTGTTTTATATAAATAGAATAAACTAAATAAGTTTAAAACAGGAACTATATTGAATAAGGAAAGATGAAGCTGTTCAAATTATATATTATACAACAACAAAAAAATAAAGTGACATGTGAAATATCTTTACCTAACCTAAAATATATCAATAAAATGTTCTGACAAGTATATTTTATGAATGTAAAAGAAACTTAAATTCTTGAAATAATATTATATAATTCATTGTTTGTTTCAAACATAAATACATCATGAATTCTACTGATGTCATTAATGAAGACGAAGATGTTGTCATAAAAGTATTTTAATTTTTTCTACATTTGATAAATAATCAATAATATATCATTGTTTAATATTTTATTATATTTTACTTTTTATTTTTTAGGGTTCGTCATTATACGAATATTTATGCAAATTAGGTTATACCGACTTTGAAAGTGTAACAATACGAAAACAAATACCTAAAAATGAAAAGAAGTATCTTAAACTATTTGTGAGTACTTTTTCGAATGAAGCAATGAAAATCATATGATACGCATTTTATAAATAATTTTTGTATTTTTAGGATTGTATATTTAACGTAAAAAATATTTTTAAAAAATTATATTCTATATACTTGGGAATAATTCAGGTATAAATATTATACTCAACATGCTTAAGTAATACTATAAAATATTTATAATGAAGAATTTTATTTATATTAGGATGATAGTATATCCTACAAACAGGTGGAAACTATTTTAAATGCGAAAATTCTTTTAAATGATCATGGTTGTGCAATACATAGTTTTCTTGATAAATATGAATATAAACCATGGAGGTAAACTTTTAAATTTATCAAATAATATTGAAATTAACTATAATTATCTCAACTATAAAAAGCAAAAATTGGTGCAAGAGTTAAATCAAATAAAACGATACCCATATTATCTTTTTTGCAGGACTATAACATCAAAATTTATTTTATTTGGCACTATTTTATCATCCTCAGTCTATATGTCTTATAATACCCAATATAAAAGTTCAGCTAGTTTATTTGCATTAGCTGTATTATATTGCATTAGTTATATAGAATTTTTGAGAATAAGGGCACATAGGGATCTAAAATCTATTGTGTCTTTA
>JACXIT010000010.1:641492-722728 GCA_014737525.1 Bombus difficillimus | reverse complement strand
TTTTTATCGTAAATTCAGGTCATTAACGATTTAATACGATATCCATTTTTATCACTTTAACAGTTTCTACAAACTAAGACTAAATTCACGCTTCTTTGATACTATTTAGTTTTCGACTATCAAATAGTTTGAACAAAAAGGGGAAAGAAGCCTAACGGCAGTCGATGACGTTACTGTTAAATAAGTTAAGGTATTAAATGATCAGACAGATAAAATCATATTAAGCATTATATTATATTATCGATATTCTTTCATTTACTCGTTCTAATTACAAAATAAAATGTTCTTTTTTTCTTGAGTAACACCTACATCACTGTGTGCGATATTTAAAATTCTTATTTAATACTTACGTAAAAGTCAGGTACTTTTCCAATTCCTCTCAAGTTAAACGAGCAAATTTACTCGTTATAGTTGTAACATAAAATGGATTTTTTCTTTAATACCGCCTGCATCCCTGTACGTGATACAGATTAATTCTGTAGCGAATAATATGTACTAATTGGTTGTAATCGTCGTTAGGTATTTCTTCGTTAGATCTATCAAAGGATCTGTTACGTCGCGTAAGATGGTCAGCGCGACGTCCCTTATGATCTGACCGCCCAGGCCCCGCACAGCTTCATACCGACCCCCAATAAACCTAAGGAACCACCATAAACCGAACCTTTTTGACTTTCTCTCAATTTATATAAGTAAGTTAGGTCTATGGTTGGTCCTTAAAACAGTCCTTAGGTTTATTCCACGCTCGTACAAATTACGGAGAAAGCAGGCATCTGCCTAACGGCAAAGCAGATGTTTCCAAAAAACAGACACCCATGAGCCACGTTGGCAGGAAAACTTTCTCCTCATATTTTCCTCATTAACATTGACGATAACCAATGGGCATCGCGGATAGTTACCCTCACCTTTCTACCGAGAAGTGTGAAGAGCGAATCCGCATTCCTAGTTCAAACGGGCACACCCACACCGAGCTTTCCTCCGTAGGAACGCGAGACGTGTCCTCACTGTCTTTTCTGTCCCTCAGTCAGTCACAAGTCAATCAAACTCACAGTCTTCGAGTCAACTGTTCATCAGTCATCGGTCTATACTAAAAGTTTACTTGGCACCGCTAGAACAGTCTTTTCTGCCCCTCAGTCAGTCACAAGTCAATCAAACTACGTGTGTCATACAGTCGACTCAGATTCCAATCAACTTTCCATCAGTCATCGGTCTACACTTAAAGTTACTTGGCACCGCTAGAATAGTCAACACGTGTCTGTATCGGGTCTCTACCCTCAAAATATTCGCATATTCAAAGTGTACATACGCACCAACGTAACTATCCTCTATAAAGCTGCTGGAAGAAATATAAAGTTGTATCTGTTCATTCAGTGTAACTTCATTTGAACCACCCCGATTATCCCAAAAGAAATACGGGGATCGACCTGTTCGTGGCGTCGATTAGTAAGATAATCGTAACGGGAATTTACGACTCCCGTTGACGCGTTTTCCTCGCGACCGCGTCTCCCCGCGACTGGCCGAACAAACAGGATCTATTAGGCTATTAGCGAGAGACTTATTGATTCCTTGAAGAACGGTTTGATTGTTATAAATTAATGTTTTAAATGTTGTTAATGTATGTTTCAATTGTTATAAATTAATAGTTTAATTGCTATTAATTAGTTGCTTAAATGTTGCTAATTATTGGTTGGATTATTATAAATTAATGGCTTAAATGTTGTTAATTATTGGTTGGACTGTTATAAATTTATGGTATAATTGTTATTAAGTAATAGCTTAAATATTATAAATTAATGCTTTAATTGTTCTTAAGTAATGGTTTAAGTGTTGTTAATTAATTGTTTGATTCTTGATTAATGCTTTAATTTTTATTAATTAATAGCTTTAATGTTATATATTTATAGTTTAAATGTTATAAATTAATGTTTTAAATGTAATAAATAGATGTTCTGAATGTTGTTAATTAATAGTTTGAATGTTATAAATATATGTTTTAAATGTTGTTAACTAATGGTTTCATTGTCGTAAATTAATGTTTTAAATGTACTAAATTTATAGTTTAAATATCATACATTAATAGTCTGAATGGTTGCAAATTAATGGTTTAAAGGTATAAAGTAATAGTTTAAATGTTGTAAATTAATGGCTTAGATGTTATAAATTAATGGCTTAAATGTTGTAAATTAGTAGCTTAAATGTTATAAATTAATAGCTTAAATGTTATAAATTAATGGCTTATATGTTATAAATTAATGGCTTAGATGATATAAATTGACAGTTTAAATGTTGTAAATGAATCAGTTCTTTCAAACTGCCGCGTGGCGTACTCGCTCGCGCGTATTCCGGGTACGTGGACTGGACAACTCTTTGGATTCGTAAGTCGCCCCAAGTACACCTCCTGTCCTGGTGACTAGTCGACGACTGCTCGCCGTTTACCTCGAATCGCGCGAGTTGTCATTACACTGGTGATGCCTGTGAATCTGTTGACGATCGAGTCGCAGATCCGCAAAACTGTCCGATTGGTACTTCGGTACTCGGGCAGGGACCTGCATTTAATGTCCTCCGTAATCCTGTTCAAGCGACGAACTCGCGGGGGTGGACCCCACTGTTCAGTTGGGGCCTTGCCTTCGTAATTCTGTTCAGCGGTCCCTCCCCGAGCCGTCACTTGTTCAGTTGGAGTGTGTTAAGTGCAGGCCCGTTTGCTGGACACCGGCATCATCGGTACGTGCCATCGACCGTAATTAGTTCCAACCGACGTGACAGGAATGGAGAGAAGGTCAATGCTTGGGCTTTGCGCTGGTCCTTAGGGTTATCCGGTGCACGGGGGTACGTCGCGTAGGTTTGTTAGTTCTTTCGAGAGATCGCGATCTCGTTCGTTTCGGGCGCGCCGCGATTTTTTTTATTGTCCGACTGATCGAGCTTCTTGTTTTCTCATTTTTAAGGAAACCTTATTGAGATCACGTTAGAGTTTATAACTTTTCAATATCTTCAATATCTTATAGTATCGCAAAAGTAGAACGTTAAACAGTTTAGTACAGCGACTCGTATGTCCCTTCTACAAGACACGAAATGATATGTACAGTGTCAGTAGCTTCATTTTCTTTCTTTCGTCCTTAGTTAGATAAATGTGTCTTTGATACGAAATGCTACCAGTAGGGATGCGAATTATTGTACGACATTTGTACTGATCGATGTAATCGTTGTGTGGGAGATAGATGTTGCGTTATGTATGCTTCGATCCACATTTGTAATGATTCGTGTAAGCGCTGCGCTGGAGATGTGTGTTTCACAGTTAGGCTACGAAACAACTATTTCTTTACGCAGGCCCATGGTCAAGTAGAGTCAGAACTCGACATTCTGTCAATAGGTTGAATGTCGAGATCGATGTGTAAAGATCTATTCTCCTTTCTATTATTTTTTTTTTTTTTTTTTTTTCTCTTTTTTACCCATATCTATTAATTTGCGTACGAGTGCGCGTCGCGTGGGTCCATTGATTCTTTCGAAAGATCGCGAACTCGTTCGTACGCGCCGCAATTTTGAATTTATTCTCCGATTGATTGCTGTTTCTCTTTAGCTTCTCCCTACTTTTAAGGGGAATTTAGTTCAGATCTCAGAGTTTATAATTTTTCGATATTGTCAAAAATTTAGTGTCACGAAAATAAAACGTTAAGCAGTTCAATACAACGAGTCGTACGATGTTTTTAAAGATCGATGTCGATCATTATGTAGGATATTAGGTACTGCGTGTGTATGCTTTCTTTTGAATTTGGAAAGAATCATGTACGCGCTGCGTGGAAGATGAATGTTTTTGCAGATATATACGTCTGTTTTTCAGTACATTGTTTAACTTTTCCTACCTGCTTGTGCCAGCGGCTCGTGCGTCCCCACACCACTTTGGAAGTTGCGTAGCAAAACTAAGGTCGTCTGATTTCGTACCGATAACATGGATCGCGTTGCGTCAGGTTTGTAACGTGTTCTAATGTATTGGTGGTGTCGCTTCTTCATTACTATCATTACTATATTTTTCATACTATTCGTTACTATATTTTTCACTAACGTTTATATCTCGTTATTGATATACGTTTAATTAATACTCGCTTATTTAACGATTCATTGAACATTAAGATAATGAAATTAAGTGGTTTTCTGAAATATTTTGTTTTAATTTTTCTTCAATCGTCTACTAAATGATACTATTACCGGTAACTTCTATCGTAAGATTTTGTAATAAATTTTGAGTTTGATTGCGTTTTCATTTAATTATATTATACGTTTGTTTTAACTTCTTCTAGGTATTTTTTCTTTCTTTTTTCTTTTTTTTTTTTTTTTTTTTTTTTTTTTTTTTTTTTTTTTTTTGTGCAGGTTATTGGTCGATAGCAGGGATAAGACACAATTATGAACAGGAATATTAATATATGGACGCAACGACGATTAATAATCAATCCGATGAATTTTTATGGAAATTTGGTAATGTTTAACTTATCTTAACTAAGATAGCCGTGTATAAACGATTCTATCGTTCTTTTTATTCGAGCATGGGTAACATTCGATATGCGATTTATATTTAATATTAAATATTAATAGATCTGGGATCTCTCGCTATTAGTATTGCGTATTGCTTAAATATGATTGCGTAGAATAATATTTATTAGCGTTGCGCATCAAATTTCGAGAATAATAATAATATTAATAGTAATAAAGAAATAATCGTGAAATTTGTGGGTAAAGTACGTCCGTCCTTTTCGCACAATATAGTTCTCCTTGTCTGTGACGTCACATATGCCCGTCCTTGTCGCACGATATAGCTTTCCTTGTCTAACAGGAGTTGAGATACCTCCAGGTTCATTCTATACTCCTGTTACTTTGCCGCAGTTTCAGTCGGTTCCGATAGATGGTGTCGAGTCCGACACCTTACCGCGGAGCTGACCTAGCTCTTTACGTGTCGCTTACTTGATTAAATCTACATTTATTTTATATAGAATTTCATGAGATTCCTGTCTGAGACACATATATATGTATGTACATGTTCGCAAAAGACCGTCGGTACTATTGCAGCAGTGTATCCTGCTTATAGTTGTGCGTCTGGAACAGCGTATACGTCGGCATTGGTTGCCGGCCGCCGCTACGTTTCAACAAAGTCCGAAACTAAACCAACATTGGAATTATAATGTTTGCTTTTCAATCAGCTTTCAGGGTTTGAAGTTAGATACACATTTACTTGTTTTTGCTTCTCTTTATTGCACAGCCCATGTTCTCGCTTATACTTTTACACGTTCTCTTAACACGTTTCAAACAAAGTAAACGTACGTGCGAGTGTTAGATTTTCAATCAAGATATGGAATTGTGTACACGCCGTTTTCGGACGTTACCGATTCCATAAAATTACCGAATCCGTTAAAATTCGTATCGTCTGAACGTGTTGTTTTACCAGGTACAGCTACATACATACTTTTCTACAAATCAATTTTTAAACACTTCTTTTACATCGTTCTTCTTCGTACAATTTCTCAAAATTAATTTTGCAATAGCAATGCTCGTTTCAAATTCAAGGAAAGGAATTTATGTTGCATTATAATAATTATATAGTATTTATATTATATCGTACTATGTATGTCACACCTATATTTATAATACTTATTTCTATTATATAATTATCTTTTTTATTAGGATACTCTTTCTTAAGATGATATTTTTATTAAGAAATATATGTACACGCGCGCGCGCGCGCGCGCGCGGGCACACACACACACAATACGTTTAAATTTTTAAATAATTCTTTTAATTGAAATAACTTTTTACCAATGCCGAGGCGTACATTCGATGCGATATTGTAATATATTTGAAGAAGAAAGGTTATATAACGCGAATTATTTGCGATTCGTGCTCAGGTTTGTTAGATATATGATGAAACGTTAATAGGCAATAGATGAGTTATTGAACTGAAGTGATTTAAAGGTGATAGCTCCGTTTGTCTACTCTATTTGTGTGTGATTACATATATCGTTAGGATATATTTAGTTCTAACATTTTTATTTCACTTCTTCGCACAGCTATTACAAAAAAGCTATAACATTCGATCCAAAATTTCGTACACATATTACGATGTTCGACATAATATTAGTGAGAAGAGGAGGAAATCCTCCTGGAAACATATCGTTAATGATCGTAGGTATTAATCGTACGTCGATCGCGCTCTTACATAAACACGCAGCTTTGAAACAGCGCGTGTTATACACACGTTAAGAAGAATATACATAGAAAAATGTGACCAGTCACATAATAAATCAAAATACATGAACACAATGTTACGTTCGCTTCTTCTGAAACACAGTTGTTAGAATTCTTTTCACGTAGCGAAATGGGATATTCAAAAGAGACCTAGGAATATTATGGTTGTAGTAATCGCTCGCTTACGAATGATACGCTCAGTGAATCGTATTCGTTCTCGCAATCGGTAGATACAAAACGCGAATTTCTTGTACGCTTATTTTCGTTTCATGATATTGGCATTCTATACGCATGTACAGAGTTCTATATAGATAAGACGCGTATAGAATGTAAATGCCATCCGATATTTCTTTCCCCCATACGTATTAGCTCTGCGTCGCTACCGGATATAATAAATTGTGATTTGTAGCTTTTGATGTTTGTAACCTTTGGAATATGAACTGGAAATGGATTGATCCCTTAAATGGCTTGTAATAACGTTTGCCGTACGCCTACTCTTTCGCTACTTCCGTTCACGAATAGTTTACACGGTTTCGTGGCAGTTCTATGCTAACTGTTGTATTTTCTAATAACAACAGTGTACCTAAGTCACAAAAGTGGCAATGAATTGTAATCCCAGAAAGAAACGAAAAGTATTTATAAATATCTAATCTTGATTATAATTAATAAAAAATTGTATGAAAGCAATGGCAATTGTCCAAAATCGATCATCCGGCTTCACCGATTTCAATGATTTTTAAACATGTTGTCGAGGGCATGATTCTGTACAACTTTTTCCTATACATGTATGATATGTATTTCGTTCTTATCTTCTGTTTATAGTTTATACAAGTTTACATAGGCTTTCTATTTTATCCGGTCGCTGCATCGCATCATAAGACGCGGCCAGCAACCGGTACTAACGTATACGTGCTGTCACGTACACGCTACGACATAGACACAATTCACCGCGGCGTGGTACTGACGGTTTTTCTATTCTTCTTTCTTTTTCTTCTTCGTCTTCTTCTTCTTCTTTCGAATATCTCGTAAACTATAGTCTAGCGGCAGTTACATGCATAGGGAAAAGTTATTCAAAATGTTGATTTCTACAACACCAATCAGAAATCAACGAAATCGACGAGGTGGATCGATAATTACGTGAAAACCTTTCTATGGAATTATCGTTGTAATTATTTCTCAAATTGTTTTGATCGAGAATCTTATTTAAGGGACGAATCCAATACGGTCGACGGTGCCTTCGATGATACTTTGTGTCTACTAAATTATTTATAAAAACGAAGAGCAACGATTCATTTCCATATACGAATAGTGTTTAGAACCACTCGACTTATGAATAATACGTAGGCTGTCTAAGAGTTGCGATAATTTTTGTGATTAACGTTCAACTTTCGCCCAAGATTTTCAAATAAAAAATTTACTTCATTTATTTACGCAACTCATCATGCTTGTATGAAGCCGCAATAAAATATAAATTATAATATTTATATTAAAAGTGTGATCTTAAATTGATTCTTCTATATTAAAGTTCATTAATTTCTCATTAAGAGGCATAATTTTGTTTGATTGTTCATCGTTTTCATCGAGAGAAACTGATTCGAAAATATCATATTTCTCTTATACGTATAGGTGTACGTTTCGATTTATTATGTTATATCTGAAAATGTACAATTCATCCCTGCAACAAAATAATGCCGGAGACGTATCGCGTCTATACGTAGGTTTTTTTTTACAATATACATGAACATATATGTATTTCATCGTGTAAATATAAAGCCCTGTTTTTCCTGATCAAGTAATGGGTGAATCTACGGAAAAGCTAGTTACTTCCTGATTTTGATGATTCGAAAACATGTTGTAAAGCTCAACGTTTTAAACAACTTTTCTTCTATACATATAACCGGCGATCGGCCTTAGTTACCTTAGCTACCTAACTTAGATCTACATAAACGATAGAAGAAAGAAAAACGATAATGCGGTGGCCCCGCATCGCGCCGTTAGTTAGATTCGCATAACTCGAGGTGAACTAAGCGCGGAGGGGTCTCGTGATGTCATGCTTGTGAGCGGTTCCAGGGCCTCTTCAGCCATGCGCCAAGTACAGGCACCGTGGAGGTTTTAGCCGGTACGAATCCGATACTACCTGGCGCCCTCTCCCCGGAGGGTGCGGGGCGCCTATGAAGGTTTCCTCCACGAAAAAAAAAGGCGTTATTTTATTCGACCATCGCACCGCACCGCGCCACGCTCCCTGAGGCAGCCGCCAGCCAAACTGACTCGTACGCTGCTTCGGGTAGACAATTACAGGCAGAATTCACTGTAGTGGTATCGACAGCTTCTTACGAATAAATCGGCAACTAAGGCCAACAGGTGGTTGTACGTATAAAAAGAAAAGGATGTTCAAAATGTTGAGCTTTACAGCGTAATTCAAAGTCATCGAAATCGGTAAGGGGCTTCCCTGCACTTTCACCAAGGAACCTTATTTGAATAAAACTGTATTCGATGCTGTTGAACGAACAAACAAGCAAATTACGTCATTATTTAAAAGCAATCGAATCGAAGCCGAAAATGATATCTAACCAGTTTGTCGCTTTTTCGATAGACGTAATAAAATATTAGGATTACTGCCATCTCTAAATAGCAGTATATACAAACATGTATGTATCTTGTGGTGATATGTCCTTTTTCGTGTTATATAGCGATAGTTGACACTTTGGCGAACGTACGTTTCTTCGAACGTTATTTGGGTTAACCAAAGCATCGTCGATAATCACGGTAAACTATCTGCACTTTCTCGCACGTATCATCGTATCTATTTAGATGTTAAATTACACATACTATAATCTTTTGTTGTTTATCGATAAAAGATTAGTAACGTATTAATAGTAATTACTACTTATTTGATGCTTTAGGGATGATATTACTTGTTGTTACTCATTAGAATAACACACTCGAAATATAGGTAATTGAAATTCGGCGAGAGTTATTTCACGCAATTGATACTGCATCGTCGATTTCGAACGTGCAGATAAATTCTATTCTTTTACATATATAGTATAATACGTATGCGTTTTATGTCGCAAGGAGAACTACTACTTCTTGTTTCTGTCCTCTGAAACTGATTTTTTCTTTGTGAAAATATATAGTAAAAGATCGATGTCAATCGTTCGATCGTCAAATTTCTTGTGTAGTACCTACACATGTATGTACAGGGTGTCGTGTTGAAACCGTAAATATCCCTCGCCATAGAAATACCATCGGTACAAGGTATATACGGTAATTAAAAAGCGTTGCGATCGTTTCGCGACGCAAGAGTAAATTCAACAGCGATTGCTTTAGAGTCCATCTCCATTTATAGACTGTTTTTTTTTTTCTTTTTTTTTATTTCTTTTTCATTCTTTGTTCTTTTTCTCTTTTCTTTTTTTCTCTTTTTTTTTTTTTCATCCTTATACATTCATAATTATAATTAACATTTTATTTTTCACGCATTGGCGAATACTTTCCCGCGATTCTAACATCTTAATTTTAATAATGGATAATTGGGTTCCTTTCGCAATTGATCNATTGATAATAAGATAGATTTGGCGTGATAACAATCATTGAAGCACTAATCGCATACATAAGTTTATATAATCATACCATAGGATTTCATGTGGTATAAGATCAGGACCATAGAATGAAAATATGTAAAAGGAATTCAATAATTCTAAATAAATTAGAAATCTGAAATAACATAACACTTTAGCTTCCCTTTAGTTATTGGGTCAATGAATAGAAGCTTGTGCTTGAAGGATTACAATGGTGATAGTTCGAGTTGCTGAAAAAACCGCAACAGCTTTCGAGATACGTATTAACGAATATGTATATTAGTGTTAGAATAGTAGTACACAGCGTAGTCGACGCGATAACTGCTTCGCTCGACACTCGGTGATCGACTTATCTTTACGTAACTGGCCGCCTCACAGTCACGGCGGCCCCAAGGAATAACCCAAACCTAATGTAATATTCTCGAAAACTCTCTCGAAAATCTTGGAAACTACGAGTTTCCGGCAATCTGGACCACCATCGTCGTAATCCTCGAAGCATAAGCTTCGGATTAAAGCGTCACACGCTCTGCTACTCGTTGTCCTGCCCATACTTTTAATTCTAAAGTTATACGATATTTTATAAGTAAAGTGAATGTAAATCTAAGCAGTTAAAGGAAGGATAAATAATAAAAATTAATTTTCAATATTTCTATATTTTTGTTTAGCATTTAAATTCATAGTAATCCATTTTAATAATATATGTATACTTAATAGAATTATTATATTAACTTTTTGGCGAATAAAATATAGATTCGATATGTTCCTACAAAGCAAATATTTATGTACTTTAATGATTGTTATAGAATTTCCGAGCACAAAAAATGGACCACGATATTAGAATTTAGACCAACTATAGATATATACGGATATTCATTCTTTTAACTAGTAATTAGTATTGTTGTACTATAAAGTATAAAATAAAAGAACTTCAAAAATATCTTATTATCAATCTATTTTTATCAAATTAATTAATTTTTCTCGCAGTTTGTTCACCTACTATGAATTAGTCTAGTTCCTTTATCTAATTAACCGATCGAGTCTAAGTTTTTCGTTGCATATTCACTGTTTTTATCTCACTCATGATTTTGTAGCGTTTATCCTTAAATTGTATGTACATATGCATATGTGTATGTACGCCTACGCGAAACTTGCATGAGAATTCCGTTAACGGTAAATCGAAGAAACGTATAATAGAAAATAGATGCAAAGGCGATCGATATAGTTACATTATACATTTATAAATACACTTTCGCATGAAATGTTTCGGTAAAACAACTGTTAACGAAGTCTCAGAGAGTATAGAAGCGATTCGAAATATATGTACAAATATATAACAGCAGCAGACATCGAGAAGATGTAGATGTGATGCATAAAGGAAATAATGTAATGAATTTGAGGGGGGGTGGGGGGCGGGGGGAGGGGGGAATGGCAATGATTCTACGTATAGAAGAAAGCTACAAAGAAAATCAATGTTGAACATGACACCAGACACCTTAAAATTATGCAATGTAAAATTATGCAGCATACACAAATTCCTCGTTACAACAAAAAATTATAGTTTATTTTATAATATAAATAAAAATCGGTAAATTTGGCTTTGTTATTAAAGATATATGTACGTGTATTTATATACATTTACTTTCACTTTTTATGGCATGTAAATGGATAATTATCACAAGTCGATCTCTAATATTTTGTCTTAGTGTTCTGCGAATAAAATTTTAAGTTACAAATACAGTGGATTTCGGTTATTCATGACACGTCGGTATCAGCGTTAACCCGGTTAAACGGATGTCTTAATTATGCCAAGTATCACATAGGTCGATACAGAATTACGTAGGTAGTTACGATAACAAAAAATGTAAAACAAACTACATAGTTGATGAGAATATTTTGAGAAGACAAAGTTACAGCGAGCGGAAACGAAAGAGAAATGCGATACATAACTAATGCGCCTGTAAAAAGATAATAAGGCAAAGGAATGCGGATCTAATTGATTACATCTAATACACCCAATGCAATCATATAGATAAGCAATCGTTCTGACCGAAAATATTACGTTACAAATAAGATATAGCCATGTGACGATGAACAAAGGAAAGGAAATGGTAGTCTCATTTGCCCCTATGTCGCGCCGTCCCGCTTGCTATCTTCTCTTTCTCATAGATTATATGCAGTCATCTGTCCCAAAAAACCAAACACGCTGCTGCTCCAACTAATGAAATTAAGCGAAGAAAATTAGTACTATCTACAAATGGTTTTTATTTATTCGGTCAGGTTCTATACTTTCAGCTTCGTTTCAAATAAACGGCTACCTCGGTTAACCGGTGGTTCATATAAGCGGAATCCACTGTAGTAACTTTTTAATTTATTTCTTCTGTTATGAAGAATTTATGTATATCTGTTCGTTGCGTGACTTAAACTAACTGAAATGAAAAACATATACAGACTATGTGCCCGCTATTATGTTAGAATGTAAAATGGCATCACAATGACTTCAATCATAATTTAAAAAGTATATAAGATTAATTACATCGTGCGTAAAGATAATATAAAGATAATATGCTGAGCGCGCGCGCGCGCGCGCATTTGTATGAGTAATAAATGGGCACTCGCATACATACAAGAAATTATGAATACAATCACAAACTATTTACATACAATGTTAATAACCTATTCTTAGCTTCACATTAGACGAACCATTTTTATACGTACCAACTTATTAAATGAAAGTGGTTGTCTTCAAACACACTTGCATACTCATCCACGTATGATTATCGTTATTTGTGAATTATTGGAGCTTATAGGGGGATATATGCTTGTTTAAGCATATATAAGTTCATAACCAGTACTAACCTTTTTCCTTGTTTGCGTCTTTCAAAATGTTTACAGCTGCGATAAACGGGATACATCTATTTTTATGGAAACAAAGTCTTTTACGTCTATTATTCTTCGTTTACAGTTCAATTGAAAACTATACTACGTGTGTACGACGTATGTATGTATATAATTTGTGTGTGTGTGTGTGTGTGTGTGTGTTTTGTGTGTTGTGTGTGCGTGCGTGTGCGTGTGCGCTTGATGCACGTTTAGAAATTGACAACCGTTTATCAAATTTATATATGTATGTATACAATAGTTAACCTCTAACTAGACCTTGAGACTAAATTATGGCTTGTTTACCTTTTACTTCCTCGGTGTTTTATATCGATAAACTTTAATTAACGGCATGTATGTGTTTATAAATCGATGCTACTCATCAATTGCTTAGGCCCTCTTTTTAACGTGGATAAAAGTGTGCGATCAATACCATCGTACGCATATTGCGTTAACTGGTGACATCTCTTCTCTTTCCTTTTTTTTTTTTTTTTTTTTTTTTTTTTTTTTTTTTTTTTTTTTTTTTTTTTTTTTTTTTTTTCTTTTTCATATATCTTAATCCCGATTATTACAGTTTTGTTCATGAATTATGCATACAAGATATTTATATTGTTAAACGTGAGACCGGAGAAACGCTAATAGACGTAATTCATTCACTCCATAATGTGAGGCACGCAGACAGCCATAAATCATTACAGTGGTATCATGTATCTTAAGAAATCAAATAAAGTCGATGCACGCATTAAAATTCGACGCGTTTAACAAATAATAAGAAAATTGTAGGACCCAGTAGTATGTTTCTTCTATCTTGACAAAATTGATTGAATAATTTTCTTTTACTCCATCGGAATGTATCCTGAGGGAAACTCTCATTAGCAATGCTGAAAAATATAAACGCAGAGAAACTAGTAGTGGAATCTGATAATAAAAGACATCAAAGGTATTTAGAATTATCGGCGAAGGTACAAGGGCAATGTGAATGATATATCAATCCAATTCGTCTAATCGTGGGCTTTCTTTTTACACTTAATTTACCTACGCACTTTTAGATAACCATTTGTCTTAAAGCTGAAATCTTGGATACCTATTAACGAGTTTCCAACAAAAAATGTTTCCTAGAATCATATACAATAGTATATGTAACAGTTACGCTCAGTCGTGCCACGTGTTCGGAAAAGCGTATCATTTTTGCACTGATCTGAGACTATAATTGTTTTACATTAATAAACGTAATTGGTGTTTTTTCCTTGCAAAGTCAACAAATGTATCTCTGTTGACGCTTGATAAGTTTGCCTATCTATAACAGATCTATATGATGGACGTTTACATATATATCTAAATAAGTTTAAAAAGAAATGTATGACATTTACTACTTTTTACATATCGCTATTCGCCGATATAAAGCAAATAAATAAATAGCTTATATATATATACATACATACATGTGTGTGTGTGTATGTATATATATATATATATATATATATATATATATATATATATATATATACATATATATATATAAATTTCTATAGAAGAGCTAGTGCATGCGTGTGTGCGGGAGAGCGGAGAAGGGAGTGGAAGGAGAGAGGGAGGGAGAGAGGAGGTTGCCCTTTCCATCATGCCATGTTAAGCATCATTACAGCTGTGTATCGTTTAAGTATACATTGCATAGATCCATAGTAAACATGATTTTCTCCCATACCAACCTTATAGCAAAAAGGAAAAAATTGCAAAAATACACATTTGTGAGACATGATTGATCTAGCCAATTCATTAAAGTCTCTCTATACGCATTTCGATTCAATCGATATCCTTGCACGCAATTTAGATTTTTAAACAAAACAAAAACACACACACACACGCGCGCACGCGCGCACGCACGCACGCACGCACGCACGCACGCACGCACGCACGCACGCACGCATCAAATCTCAATTTGATCTAAATGACTGACTATTCGCATTCTTTTTTCTGTTTTACTTTTCAATAGAGACTGAATATTCCATAAAATGAGATACAACCTCACAGAGGTTGTTGAAGCGGGACAGACATAGCTAACCCTTTCACCGCCCTTAAAGCGTTGAATCGTTTTTATTCGGCTCGCTAATTAGGTAAATTTACCTAAACATCACAACTACAAATATTCTAATTTACTGATTCAGCCTTTCGATTTTGAGACGCAGGCGGTGAAAGGGTTTGATATATTCTAGTTCTGTGACTGTGTTTTTTTTCCACCGCGCGGCTTGATACTCTCGGAAATCTGCCACATTGCTTCCTCACAGAGGAAATCGCTAAAATTATTGAAGAACGTTATTATACGTTCGTGTTTCTTGAACGAATATGTTCTGCAATGAGTAAAAAAAAAAAAAATTCAATTCAGAAATAACATTGAAGTATATATTCGTTATTTAAAAAAAAAAATTATTAAACGAGCAAGCTTACCCTTTTTTGAACCTTTTCATGTTTTCAACGATATTAAACTGTTGCCATCTTTTCGAAAAATTTATCGTACCATCCGGTAACAAATCATTGTTTCCAATATGCACGAATGTAAGATCTTGTAACACAAGTCCGCTGTAAGTGAAAAATATTGCTTCGAATATTTGTTGCCTCTTCGATGAAAGCTCTTTGGTTCGACGAAAACTTTGCCTTTCGATTATTGAAATAAAAAGATTAAAGGTACTTACATGTACGGAATGCATGGCGGTTGTGTTTCTGCAAGAGCTTGCCTGTAAGCTCTGAAACTACTGGAACTATCAATAAGAGCGCAATATTCTTTTAAACCTTCTGTAATATGTTTCTGCCATTCGAGCCTTCTAATTGGCGCGCTATCCAACGCAGAAAGCAAAGCTAAGTAGCTATTAAAATTATTTATTTTTCTAAGGTGCTTCATTATCTTGATAAATTTTACAACGTATTTCTCTCTATCTTTCGCTTCATTCTCTAATCTATGTTCCAGTATTCTCGATCTGGCCCAGTACGACATTTTGTTAAAGTGTTCTGTGAACCTAGTTAGATTCGGACTTCGTTCTTCATTCTGTTCTTGAGCCCAAATTAGTACCTCCGGAATCTCAATCTTCATGAATAAATCAGCATCTAACAATGTCATTTGTTCTGCAATTTGTTCACTCTTGAAATCGAGAAGAGAAGCTTGCTTTGTTGTTACACTCAACGAAGAAAGAATCGGTTGTGTAGATTGCAACTGCTTCGCCGCGTGTTTTTCCAAAATTTTAACACGCAAAGCTTTTGCCATAGTAAGATCACCGCTGCATACCAATTGCTGTACGAATTCCATTAGAGTTTGCAAGAGGGTATCATCGAGATCTGACATGCTGGAAGAAATTAATAACCTCTTTATAGTTACATTGAATTATTTGCGATATATTTAGAAAAAAAATGTGTAACTTTGAGTTAATTTTCTAGTAAACTTACGTTAAATCGCTGACAACTCTAACCAACAAGGAAAATGCTTCACGAGCTGCTCTTTGTTTAATAACGTCAGCAGAACAAGAGAATCGCTGATGACGCTTGTGTAATTTTTGAATTAACTCCAATGGTTGCATAAATGTTCTATATGTTGTTAGAAACGCCTCTTGATACAAAAAGTCTGTAAATAAAATAAGCATGCGGTAATTAATTCGTATGGTAAATGTTTATTTTAATTGCGTTTCGCAGAAATTTTCATACGCATGACAAAAGTATTTATTTATCGGGAGAGGAAAAGCAATTTTATATTTTGCAATTTTAAATTACAGCAGAATTGAAAGTAAATCCAACAAATTATTACACTGACCTGATTCTTTCTCATCTACGAAGCATGAAAGAAAGAATACGAAATGCATTATATCATCCTTCAATGGACTATTCATTTGTCAATACAATTTATATTATAACGCTTGAATAGAAAACTTACCATGTTTATTAGCTTTGGTTGCATGAATTAACAATGCATCCGGATGGCCACCCCTTATATCCGGCCCTTCTTCGTCTGGTTTCTTGAAGACTAAATACTTGCTGATATCGAGTTCATCCAAAATAGTATCGTCTTGATCGACGTCTCTCAAGTCCAAGTTATTATCATCGACGGAAATCGACGATAAGGCATTACTCGCAGGTCTTGAGGACGGTAATATAGTATCCAAAGCAACGTTATTCTAGAAATGAAACGGCAGCAGATTAGTAATGATGCGTCTATGTAATACAAATCTACGTTAATCTACGCTACTTTATGAAATATTTACCAACTTCGCTGGAGACAAAGGTGATGAGTCCTTTTTATCATGAATACAACCAGATTCCTCTACTTTCATTGGTGTTGAAGTTACGATTGGTTCGATTGTGTGTATGCTTTGCATACTAATGGTGGGTTTTGGCGAAATTGGCGGTGGCGTTGCATTTGATTTAATGGAACGTGATCTCTTTGGTGGTAATGCTGGTGGGAGACTAGAATTATTCGTTACTTCCGCTACTGATGGTGTCATAGTTATGGAGGTACTGAAAAAGATATAATACGCTTTCTTGTATTTTTTATATTAAACACGGGAAGATGTGTACAAATTTGTATATCTAGAAACGCATACTTTGAATTGTCATGTAATGTAGTTATAGTATGTGCCATGAAAGAACACGATTGTGTCGTAGTAAGAGCCATTTCGTGTTGTTGCCATTCCGCTTGCATCGAATTATAAGCTGCCACTGAATGACGGGTCCCAAGACCAGAGATGAAATCGTTGTTGCTGTGAGAACAATTCCCAAACATCTCCATGTATGCCATGACTGGAATAGATACGATTAAATTGATACGATTCTAATCTACTGAACAATGTGATATACTTAAGAAGAATAAATAAATAAAAAAAATACGATTCCATATATATATGTATACATGTATGTATATTATTTCTATTTTTATCACACATGTGTATATATATGGTACATACAAGCATGATTCATGTTACAATAAAATATCAAAGCACAAGTGTATAAAATACAGAAAAACACTGATGCACAAGCATGTATCTCGATAGATAATGACATATATGTAAGGTAGCGAATACCAGATTATTATAAAGTCACTGGAATAAAAGTGAAATCCGTTAAACGACATTCTTACCGCGATTAAGACTACATTCTTCGCGATTAAACGGTTACTTAAAATTGGGATAAATATCATCACGATGACGCAAACACGAACAAATATCGTGTAGATCGAGGAAATTTCGGATCGTTGGATATATATCCTCTAGTCGATTCTTTACGCGCAATTGTGGAAACGGAAACTAAAGTCGCCTGTCTTAATTCTAGAGTTAAAGAAGCGTAAGTGTTAACTTGACTATTAGCAAGAAAAGGTCAATTTAATTAATGAAACAATGACGACGCCCACATAACTGGTTGAAGATTAGTTTCTACGGTTAATGAAATTTAGAGCTATTATACAGAAATGTCAATGGAAATAATATATTTATAAAGTACGATGTGTTACAAATTCAAATCAAATAAATGTATAGAGTTTGATTTGACAAAATAGTTTAACTAATGAAAGGAAAAGATGAGTGTGGATAGAATGTAATGAGATCTGAAAGTTTAATAATTTGTATGCAAGAAAAAAAAAAAAAAAAAAAAAAAAAAAAAAAAAAAAAAAAAAAAAAAAAAAAAAAAAAAAAAAAAGAAAAAGATATATATATATATATATATATGTATACACACATTACTCTATGTGTTTTTAGTATTATTTCGTTATTTCAATTATATATATATATTAAGATATAAGCCATGAAAAAGCCCAAAAATATGAGTGACATATCCAAGCTTAGTCAAATGAAATCGCGTTGATGATTTCGACAAAATGAAATGAAAAATAACGACGAAAACATGCCGCAAAAAGCTAATATATTAAAAGTCGTGTATAATTAATGCGTGAAACGACGGGTTTCAACTTAGCGTGAACGTGTGTTTGCTGAGGGATAGCTGATTTGCGTGGGCAGGATCCCACTTACCAGAATATGCCACTGATTGGAACACTGGGGGATACAAAATATTGTATCAGTTTTAACCTACTACGTGGAAAAGATTCTGAACGACTACTCTACTATAATCTAGATAATCTCTAACATAATTTTGTTTAATAATTATTCTGTTCAAATTCAGGCAACTTCATTTTTAATACATATCCATTATCATTGATACTTTATTTGAATATTTTCAACAGCAATAAAGCAATCGTAGTACGGTGTTAAATATTATCTGCTGTATTACTGTTGTTTATTATAAACTATAATTCGACTTACTATGCCTTTTCTTAAGCGGCAGTGGAGGGGGTTTACTGGTATCTGTATTATCGCCGTTATTAGTATGTAGACTACAGGTTGATAAATGCTCATTTTCAGGTACATTGTCGTACTGTGACGGTTGACGTTCCTTCCTCCGTTTCGATCGTTTTTCCGGCAATGCTGGCGGCACACCATTAGCGTCCGATGCAGAAATCGACTCCATTTCCTACGAGACACGGAAACTCACGTTTAATAAGAACATACACGTTTATGTTTGCAAATTTTTAATCTACGACGCATCGACGATCGAAATCATTGCATAGTGATGATATTATATTTCGATATGAAAATTGTTTAAACTGTTTTTTTAGTAATTATAAGTAAAAGATTTATAAGTAACAAGAAATAAAATCACGACACACAACACCCACATTTACCAATTTTTCTAATACAGCAGGATCTCCAGTTCCGGAAATATTTGTTGTACTAACGGTACTCTTCGTACTAGTCATTGTCTTCTGAGTGAAAATAGAGCCGTTATTATCCGAAGACAATTTTGTTTGGGAAAACGATTGCTGCGAATTAAACGTTTGGGAATTGTAACTAATACTGCTTTGCTGAGAAGATCTTTTGGACGTTATACTGGAGGTAGTATAACTTTGAGACGAACTTCGTTGCGAATGCATGGATACGAAACCGGATTCCTGCGTTTGAGTCGATAATCGTTCCATTTTTCCTTCTATACCTGAAACATAATCGCCATATGGTTCGTTATAAAGCGTTAAAAATGTTTACTTGCCTGTTCTTCAACTTCCTTACAAAAAGATACAACGCAAAAGATTGCAACGCTTCCCAATTCCTGTCAGCAAGGCAATATTTTACGAAGGTACGTTTGATTTAGATAATCTAGATTTAGAAAACGAATCAAGAAAAAGAATATCAACCTATTAGACTGATCGAAACGAAGATCTATACTGTACTGTTTAGTCACGTAGTCTAAAGGTCTGACACCTACGTTACCTGCTTCGTTCTAGCTATTCGAGAAATTCTTGCATAATTTTAGCTCTTGTACATTTTTTCTTTACATTTATAAATGTGCAACGTCATCGGCACCGCCTTTACTTCAGCTTGACGGTGTTGGCGACAAATATAAAACAATTTTGCATTACCCACCGGTAAATGGATTAAGCATTTCTTGCGGAGTTTGTTGACCCAATAACATTGTGCTTGGTATGTTTGTTTCGGAACCGTCCCAGCAACTACAGTTTGAACTACCATTAACTTGCATACCTATAAATGTAAAAAAATAATCAATATATTTAGTTTCTCTCTATATCGTCCGCATAATGTTTGGAAAAAGATCGATTCGATCGATAAAAATGAAACTTTTACGCATGTATGTATGTATGTAATTAAATATGACTTTTCATCACGCCACATAATCTTTTGCCGTTAATTGCTCGACGAAGAGTTAATTATTTTCGAAATATGTATCCTAACGTATCCTAAGAGATTTTCAGTAAGACTGATCCGACGATCGAGACAAGCACAGTGAGAAGACCACTTCGCTGACTAAGCATTATCCGCATAGTGAATCTTTCGACACAAATGGAAACGTACTTGTATTGTTCTATCGCTACCATCTCAGGATGGTTCTAATTTCGTTGTCATAAATCGGATATAAATCTTCATAGAACAAACTAATACGACTGATACGATATTTCAATGTTGACAAACGGAGCTACGCTGAGGTTGCCTCGTTTCGGAAAATGTTTATAAGTGACATTAATCGAATGGCAACCGGGAATAAAGGTGAAATTACGAGCTAAAGCGATTTTTAGGTTACGCTGTAGGTACTCGATATGTTGCGACGACGTTCTCCTTAGAGTTTTTCGACATTCGCCTCTAGACTTGGATTCTTATTTCTTGGAAACAACCAACAGAACAACCAACAGAACAGCCAACAGAACAGCCAACAGAACCAACTAGGAACAACGCTCGAACCTCTTACCGTGAAACTGTGCTTTATACGATTCCTCTTTAAATTTCAAACTCCTAACACGCTCGAGTTGAAGATTACATCACCTTCCGACGTACTATGTGCGACCCGCGTGTACTAAAACGATGTACAGGGACTGTAGAATACTTTACTGTTAATATATTTACTTTACTGTTAATTCCAGTTTGATGAAAACGTGCCGCCATAGACCCCTATCCCATTTGGTTCCATTCCGGTTGCCATTCACTCGTGTAAAAGGTATTTCATCGTATCATATTAAATATAACATAATGATTAACGCTAATAATTGGATACAGATGTATTGAAAAGAAGACAGAAGGCAATTATATTATAAAATGCAAATAATGTACGTTACAAAGAAATATCCTAATATCGTATTATAGTCCACGTATTATAAGTTAATCTATAATATAAACATATTATTTATATAAATGATAATTTTCTCTACGTGTGCTCCTCTTTATTATACTTTCTTCTTTTAAATATACTTGAAACTGACTCGATACCGAGTCAGTGTTATGCAAGGTATATGCGAGGTTATGCAAGATATATCGTTTATCACATTCTTACTGGCCATGATTAAATAATCGATGCTACACGATACGATAAAAGGATGGATCTGTTACCTTGGATAGTAGCCATCAGGCTGAGATCCATACTGTCGTTCAGAGACTCGTCGTTTGGTCCCATGATCGCCCGTATCTCATCTTCGTCACGGGAATGGTTCAAGGCCGAATCCAAACTGCCAGCCGACGCGCTCAGAAGAGACGACGAATCCTCCGGAGATCGACTTCGTAGGGAAACACCGTCGAGACTAGATGCTAAAAAACCTTCGGATTCATCGAGCAACTGTTGACCTCTCGTTCTCCGTTTCGGTGGCAATGGTGGCGGTGTACCGGAAGAACTATTTTCTTCCGACAGACACATATTAGTTCTGCAATTCACCATCCAAGCATTATTTTTTGATCGTACTCGTTTAACGTAGAACTACTTTTACACTACGTTCGATAATAGATGCATTGTTATGCACTATCTATGAAAAGCATAGGACGAAACTACCTTTCGGGGAGTGGCGGTTTTGGGGGAGGACTAGAATCCCTTAAAATCGACTCTGAACTATGCGAGCTACGGACCAAACTAGTAGTCGCAGCTGTTTGCTCTAAAATCTGCCTTTCCCTTGGCGTTAACGGAATATCAGGCAAAGAATTTCTTTGCGGCGTCATTTCCGATCCATAAGACGACGTTCTGAAAACGCGATTTCAATGGTTCATCGTCAAATTCTGCTGTATTACAACGACAAGAAAGAGTATCGAATTTTTGGTCATTTAACTAATAAAATCGAACAACTAATTTTTTTATACCAGTATGGAAGAATGTAAATTTATCGAAAATCGGTGCTTCAACCAAAGAACAAGTAGAAAGATTACCTATTACTGGCTGTAACGACGACAGGTTTCTGTCTATTGGCAATCTTCTCGTTCGCCAGGGCAACCAAGTTTTTCACAGCTTCTTCCACTAATCCTATGATGTGTGTAACGTTCTCGGTATCCAAGGCAGAGGACTGGTCACCGTGCAGCAACACGTCGTCGCAGAGTTTTAATAATTGTGCTAGAGCTTGATACACTTGGTTCGTCGCTGATCCCAGAGTAGAGCTTCGTCAAGAAAATACGAAGGTCGCGATTACAAACGATATCGTATTTAAAGTTATGATATTCGGTAGCATCTACAATTTCATCTCTCTTTGCATTTCCAATAGATGATAATTAAAGTTTGAAATTACAATCATCGATTACATTCAAGATTCTAGAAAATATCTCTAATCTTAATATTTTAACTAAACTAAACTTAAAAATAAAAATAAAAATAGAGCTACAATATACGTACATGTTTTGTTCCAATATAATTCTCAAAATACCTAGTTGCCACTAGTTGTAATTATACGATAATTGATACGGTATTTATCAACTTTTAATATTCTTTCAATATTTATTACTATATATTTGACTTTTACACGGAATAAATTTGTAGTTGCATCACCTCGAAGAATAATATTAGTTCACGCAGGCATTTTATATAAAAATTTAGAATTTTATCTAGACAAAACATTTACTTCCAACGTTACGAACGTAAAATATATTTCCATAACTAATATTTACATAACTTTTTCCATATAACAAGTAAGAAAGAAAATGACCAAATTTAATTTAGAATTAAATATAAGATATACAATTTTCAGAAGTTGTTGCTCGTTTGACTTAATGTTAAATTATAAAATAAATATCTGGAAAAATATTTTCACGCGCACCAGCGATCCTTGATATCGAATAGATGAAAGTAGTCGGTTCAAAGTTTCAGCCAGGAAATATATGTTTCTTTATACCAGGTCACTCGATTAATCTACAAGCTCTTTCGTTTTTCATTCTCTGAAGGATAAGAACGCAACTAAAAATACTTGGAAGAAAGATCGGTGAATACGTTTTTGATCGATACTTTAATCACGATCGAATTCGCTTACCTGTTCTCGTAGAGGAGATAGGACTTTAGCACAGTGTGTATGGTGGTAACAGTATCGAGGACGATGGTGCCGTTGCCGGGCAGCATCTCGAGCTTTTTCTTTGACACGACGTCCCGGAAGTGAAGCAGTGCCAGTTGCACCTGTCGCACGTGGATATGCAGGTCACGGAGGGGATTCTTGTCGAGGGTGGTCGCGCCATCGGTGCAGCCGGGCGCGCTTTTATCACGCGGTGTTCGCGGCGAGGAGGGCGAGGCGGCCCTCGTAGCCGCTCCGCTGCCTCCACCACCGCTTCCGCTACCAGGAGAGCGCATGTGGGAAAGCTTCTCCAGGAAGTCCTCCTTGAAGGAGCGCGCGCGACGCGCTAGTTTACCACCACGCGCCTTCCCGCTGGAGCGTTCCTCGACTTCTGTAACAGACAATAAACAGAAAATTGAATATCGTTTATCGCGACACAGAAGGAGATTATGCGTTTCCTGATCTTTTCGTTTCAGACTTGCAAAAGTAATTTGCGTGACTTATTTTGTCGTCACATAGTAGCCAGTTTAAAACCATTATTCCACTTTAAAGATATCGCAACAGATTGCCGCAGGCGAACATACGTTGCAAACGATCGATCGATGTAACTTGCATCGTAAAGGGTGCGAAAGGTAAATACGTGATATCCGCGTAAACTGGTGAAAAACGCGTTCAATGGACTGTCGTCGCAACGATTACAACCGATCGAGTCGCGAAAATTTCATGCTGGAATTTTTCGCGCCAGAATAGCAGACGTACTGGTACGTAAATTCCATCGTTGAATTCACCGTGCAAACGAAACGGATAAATATATCGGGAATAGTAAACAAACGCGACCAAACGTTTAAAATCAAAGCGACGCGACGGCCGGGGCTCGATTGATCGGTTCGTTTGTCGAGAAGATTCGAATGTACAGGCAGGGCTTTCGATTCGATTCATTTCGAGTTATCTTTTTTCATTTTTACGAAGATTGTTTGGATAAGTTTGATTTGGTAAGTACTGGTCTGCTATTATATGGGTTCGGTAGTATGATGATAACTAAGCAGAGGTGTGTATATATATATATATATAGTTAAAGCATCTGCCATTGATGTTACAGAAATATATCTACCTATACTTGTTAATTCGATAATACTATTGGTTAGCAAATTGTTGTCGTCGTCGTCGTCGTCGTCGTCGTCGTCGTCGTCGTCGTCGTCGTCGTCGTCGTCGTCGTCGTCGTCGTCGTCGTCGTCGTCGTCGTCGTTGTCATTGTTGTTGTTGTTGTTGTTGTACGAACCGAGCCCAATAATAAGTATATAATAAAGTTGTTAAGAAATATGTTATGTTACAAGGAAAAAGTCGACGTAATTTTCAGCGTATCAATTTGCTAGTTTAATCATTCTATTTAATGGATCGTCGAATTGAGATGTTGGATCGATTTATGCATATACTCTTGTAATACTACTATTAATGATTTTAAATGAAAACGAGATAAAAATAACTCTATTTAAGTCTGCTAGAGAGGTGCGGTTCTCGAGCGTAGATGGGCATTGTCAAGATATGACGCTCCAAGAGCTAACTTTAAAACAGCAAATCTGAGCAATCCCTGTTGGTCTCGTTGATAGAATTATATATATTTATCACACGCGGAGGATCAAATATAAGTAATGCACAGTATTCTGCGAAATGTGTGTAACGCGCACTTTGAAATTTCCTTTAGGTATTTAACGAAATCACTGCTATTAGCTCGGAAAATATTGTCGAATCTAATCTATTAACGAAAATGTAAATACACATGTCATAGCAACGTTCAACGTTGCACGTTGCACAAAACACCCCGAAATAACCCACCGCAAAGATCGTCGAAAAGATCTATCGAACGTTGTCTGTAACGCTCCTCTTCGATTAATAACATCATGCTCGAATCATTACCAGGTTGTTTGCCTGGACAAGCGCGCATGAGGACAGAAGGGGTTGGTCAAATCAGTCGTCTTTGGTGGTTTGCGTTTCGCGATAGGGGGAAATGCAAGCAAGCGACTGGTCGAGGCAATCTCTGCATCTCTGATCGCGTATGTACGTGTGTGTATGTACGCCGGTAAATCAAGTTCTATTCAGGAATTCCGATTGAAACCTCGATCAGGCGTGATTCGCGCTAAAGGCAGGATTCGGATGGCCGACAGAGATAATAGAAAACACGGAGAACGGAGGACGGGATCTAAATTGCCGTGACTGACTGGATCCACGGAACATGCTCGTATCCTGTACGCTGTCTGTACTAAAGAAGCGCGCCTATACTCGAGGCTGCTGCAATCGCCGCACCCGCGCTTCGCAAATAATCGCATGTACTACAGAGCCTTTAACAGTTTATTTGAGAAAAGGAACCGGCAAGTTGTTCGACCAAGGTATTCGTCGTTGCTTTCTATGCGAGTTTCGATCGTCAGGACATTGACGAACGACAAAGGAGAACGTTCTTTGAAATTGCTGTTGCACGGCAATGCCAAGCCACAACACGCTGCTTTTACGATCGTTAACGAGCGTCATAACGTTACGTCATAACGAGCGTTGTTTGGTACGTATTGCAGCAACCAGTTTATTCACCGGACATTACTCCTTCGGATTGCTAGCTGTTCGGATCGATGCAACACGCCTCATTCGATACCCACTTTTAATTAGTGGACACAAGAGACACGAGAATAACTTGACCATTGTCTGACCTTGTCTAAAAACGCGGTATTTATCGCGATGATATTCGTCGCTTGCCTGATACAATGAAAGTACAATATCAAATAAACATTGGATTGTTCACTTGCGCGCCTAATATATCCCAAAAACAAGATCGCTCTTGTGTAGGTGCGTGTGGATGTATTGTGGACCTTGTTAATAACAAGAAGATAATCGGTGAACGCAATCGTTGGATTCTCGCGTGAAGTTAATAACTCGCATGGTAACGCACACGCACAGAGCAAGCAGCCCCCTCGTCAAGTAAACGTCACGTTGCTGGTACACATGGCGCGGATCTTGTTGTTGTCGCGAGCTAACACAGAGAGCACACCGGTCAGATCATCTTTTCATCGTTATCGCGAACGTGCAACGTGCTCGAGAATGCAACGACCGCGATAGCTTTCCACGCATGTCCCTTTAATCGCGTCACTGCCAGCCATTCATCAGCGTGAAAGCCTCTCGCTGCGCCGTACCGCACCACCTCGAATACGTGCAAGTGGAAGAGCTTTGGGTTGATGGAAAACGTGAACACGCGCGAGAGGGTTTCAGAGCGGTCATCGCCGTCGTACAGACACGAATCAAAGCGAAATACTCTGCTTTACTCTGCTTTACTCTGCTATACCACCCGTTCGTCATTCTAATCGCGGCCGATCGTCTTTCGAATACCAATGGATTCGCCCGAATGGCGTACAGCTCGAGATTGGATAGCTTCGATAGCTTGGATTAACAACTGTACGATCGATGAACGAGAGACGCATCGATGTTTCTGAAAACGGCTGACGAGTGAATTTTTAACATGCCGATGGACGAAAGACCAAGCCAAAGGGGTTGAGATTCGTCAAACGATTGCCTTTATGTAACACATCGAGAGGAGAATATTCGGACATTGAGCAAGTTTTGCAAGTTTCGAATACTTTTTGAGCGTCTTAGTGAATAAGTTAACGTGAAATGCACAGCGATACGGAGAAAATGACCAACGGTTTCTCTTCTCCTATCTTCTTCGAAACAAGCGCCTGTTGTAAGTAAGTGTTATGAATTCCGTTAATGAATAATTACTACGTTATCAATAATTAGAGGTTTTAGAGGTTATAGGCTTGCATGAAAACAGATATACCGTACGAGGGGATAAAATACGTTGTACGTTGCACGTTAGTTGATCCTCGGTTATTAGGCGCACGTTTGAATTCGCCAAGTTATGGATTCTGTTATCGAGGACGGTATCATACTAAGAATTACCGACTAAAACTATTATCTCTTTTCTCACTCGACTCACCAGCTCACTGAGCGTGAATGAAATAGGGAAAAATATAACGATGTTGTTATTAACAATCATCGTTATTATTAGTTAGCCGTATAAAACAACGAGCAAAGTGCACATCTCAAAGTGCACATTTCGAAATTAGTCTCAGATTAATGCCCCAGATTAGCATTGGCGAGTGTATCCAGGATAGAAAGCCAGCGTAACGTTCGATGCGGATTTCCAAAAACAAAAATAATCCGACAAGCGCCAGTTTTACTCTTTCGTGGTGAAACAAGTATTGCCGCAGCGACAAATGAGAATAGGCTTATCGTTAGTCTCCCTCCCTCTTTCACTCTTTCTTCCACAGCTTGGAAACATATTCCGATCTGGTGCTAGAATATTTATAGCAATGTTGAACGAGAGTCTCGCGCGCGAAACCATCTAAATTGGACCTGACAAAGCGGAATAGAAGAACATCGAACGGCGCTAACAATTGCCTTATTGTTAGGCGGCTGAAAATTCATTATCTACAGCTTCGTTAACGAAAGCGCCTGTTCGAACTAACGAATTTCGGATTAGCGACGCATCGTGTGATTACGAGGTGCGGAAGTCGAGCAAGAAATTCTGCAAAGGTAACCGAACATCAAGTTGAAACAATAACGGAGTTATTAAGAACGACGAGTTTGAGCACGAGAGGATGTAAAGCTGAATTTACGCTGTTTCGCGCTGAAGGATTGCTGCGGATGACTCGTGCCACTGTGAGAGGAAAGCAGGGGAAGTAAGGCCGGGGTAGGTACATATTTACACGAGTTCACTGAATCGATAATAATCTAACGATGGTCTACGGTAGTCGAATAAAATATTTTCAATCGATGAATTAAAATCTGTTTGAAATGTTGGAAATAACTGGACATCGAGCATTATATCGTCTACCTATTAAAATTATCTCGACGACGACAAACTTTGACGAAGTAGAAGCAGATCGCAAATACCTGACTCGGCAACGATCCATCCCCAGTGTACTGCTTCGCTCGTCGGGCAATTCCCGCCCTTATCTCCGATAACGATTTCGCGAAAAGATATCGACGTCCACACGATCTCGTATCGATTCACCCGCTCCGATTCACTCGCCCTTCCAATCAAGGAACCAGCCTGAAAATCGTCCGCGATACGAAGAAACTCGATGGCGCTAGGCTGCGCGCGACTCGGTTCTCCATAATGTTACGTTGCGAATAAAACAGCGCAAAATGTTCGAGGCAATCTGTAATCCCTATCTCGTCGATAGGAAGAAGAAGGGGTGAAGAAACGGTGGAACACAGAGACATACGACGAACGAGAAGAGGGCTAGGGAGAAATAAATAAATGGACGAAAACGAAAGAAAGAAAGATGGGAAAGAAGAAGAAGAAGCGAAAGGATCTTTCGTGGATGGAAGTTAGATGGGCAGAAGCGGAAATGTATCGGAGGTGGCGTTTGTGTGCAGGTATAGTATGTGTGTAGGTGTAGTATGTATTATGTACATAGGTATATGACGAAACACGTGTGGAACATGGAACTCGGGATGGTATATCGCGGTCTGCGGTTATCGGACACGCGATTTCATGGTAGATCGTGCCTAATACCGAAATGCAGATTTTCCGGGTATTTCGCGGCGGAACCGCGGGAAATCAGAACCATTCCGCTGTCCGTGGAAAACGGTCTATTAATCAATCGCTTCGTGGCGGTAGGACTTAATATTATCGGAGATTTTGCTTGGCGAGATTTATTGCGATAACGCGAATAAAAAGCTACGTTTGACGAACGGATGTGTACCGCGTATCGAGTTGACGAGCAAATCCTGCTTTTCCTTTTCTTCCCTATAAAAGTAATTAAAAAACGGTGTTTTTATAATTCTCGATATAGATACTAGATAATAGATGATAGATACAAGATACAAGATAGCTATTAATAGTAAAATATACAAATATGTAAAGTATGTGGTAAATCGCTTCCTATTTCGAAATGATCGCGAATCATAACTGTTTCGTCTACCGATCGATGTAGATTTACGTTTCATTTGATGAGATTTATTTTGCGACGTGGTAATAAATTTTAAATAAGCGCCAGCATATACGAATCCGACACGCTTTCTTAACCGAATTGTCCGATCACGTTGAAAATTGTTGCTTCGAACTTGTGAAGCTGGGATGGCGCGTGACGCGACGTGTCGTGGTAAGTTGCCGCTGACAGGATATACGCAATGCGATACAATAACCGAATGAACCCAACCGATATATATACATACTTAAATTCGTTAAAACGTTAAAGCGTTTCATAATTTTAGCGCGTTTAGCTTTACAGTGACATTGAACGTCAAAGGTACTAAAAATTTTACAAATATTTCATTGATATGTTTCAATAAATAGCGTTAGCGGTTTTTCGGCATGATAGCTCCGCTAGTGAATCTGATGCTAATCGCTGAACGTTAATAACACCGATGCCAATCAACGAGCTAAAGAAGAACACGAGTGTTGGTGAATGAAAGAAAGCTGATGTCAGGATCTAAGAATATCCATCAGCGATCGTCTGGGTATTAATCTCGTTGAGACGGAATATCCACGATATTCTCCCAATATCGTACCTTTTTCTACCATCGCATCAGCACACCGCTTGATCTCTGTCAACCTACACACCGTACGCTGTGAAGAAGGAAGACAGAGTTATATGTATCTAGAGTAAATAGAGGCGATAAGTTCTTGACTCGATGCCTGTTTGTCAAATGGATTTTCATACCGTCGGCGTTGTGGATCGAAAGCGGAACGTCAGAAAGAAAAGAACGTCCATTCGAACAGATAGAAAATATATCGTATCGTCACTGTTATCTCGTCTAAATAATCTGTTATTTTTCCGGAACACACGCATCCCCAAGTCACGCAGCGCCGGCCAGTTTCCTTTGCACGGTGCATTCCGTGAGACGGGAGTCGCGCCGAAATAACCGCGAGGTTGTTGCACCGCTCTGTAATAATACGCGGCGGCGGCGGCGGCGACTATGTCCTGTTCAGTCTTCGAAAAACGTGTTAAACGTGGCACTTGAATTTCATCCTCCCACGCCTGTCCCTTCAATAGTTGGAAGGGGGGGGGGACACTGGATGGCGGCGAGAGACGACGGTATGTCGGTCTGGTGTAAAACGTTGTAAGGTGTAAGTATAGCGTGTTCTCTGCTCGATCGAACGTCTTTCAGGATATGGTAATCATTCGACTGTGTGAGAACTGTTAATGAAAAGAGTCGCGTTAGCTTTTTCCCAAAACTGAAATGTCGGTAGTTGACTGACGTGATGTAATAGCGTTTTAAGCCGCGTTGAACAGTGTCGACAAAATACGAAGAAGCGTTGCCGGAGTTTAAAGAGCTTTCGAAATAGCTTAAATGCCGACAGAGAATTATTCCAAGATGGTGCCTTCGGACAACGAACTAAATTTAGTAAGCGAGCCCGAAACCGGCGCGACGCGAAGCAACGGCCAAATCACGATGTAAGTGACGAAACATCGAGAAACGGCTCGCCAAAGACGAGAATGTTCCCGGCTTCGAAGCAATCAAACTGTATCGTTATCGTTATCGTTATCGTTACCACCACCGTCGCGCGAAGCGAAGGGTGAATATCAACGAAGAAGGGAAGGAATATGTGCATATCGAGCAATTTTTTATTTAATTGCAGTGTTTAATCGCGCTCATTGTGTCTGAAACTTTATAAAAAAGTTAATAAAGGGTCATTTGGCATGAATTCTCGTTTCGATGGAAAAGCGAAACACGTTGCTCTCTCTCTCTCTCTCTCTCATCTCTCTCTTATTATCTGTTGTTATTCCCATCGATCACCTTTCATAACATTTCTCTCACTTTCCATTCTTAATCCGATTATCACTCGCGTCTAAAACTGCAAATGCAAATTTAATTGCTGCCTCCAATCACAGACGGATAACATTTCTAACTTCTCACTTCAATCGTAAGAACTAATTAACCGAAAAGTTTTATAAAAATCTCCATCTCTGCTTGTCCCTTTCCCTCCCCCCCTCTCTCTCTCTTTCTCTTATATATATATATATATATATATATATAATAAAGGAAATACCTAACAAAGAAAATGCAAAGGGAACGAGCAAAGAGAAAAGAGAACCGACGAATGTTATACCGCCGTGCATGAAGGGTTTCTATAAAAATTGTTTTTGCTTTATTTTTAATTCTATGAATATAGAATTAAATTTATCCTATCGCAACACCTAACCGAGTTAATTACACTTATTACAGAATATTAACGAGTCTCGTGTAATTTCGATCGGTGGTTTAATCATACGCTATGTAACCACCGGCTCTCGTCGGACGAGTCCCGATTAACAAATCCCCCGGCTAATTTGTTAACAGGTTAAATTCCGTGCAGCTGCATCGCCGTTATGGAAGCGGCCAAGCCGATTCAGTTCGGAATTTCCCATTGCGCTCGCAGCGATGCAATTACGGAACTTTAATGTTAGTGGAATATCAGGCATCGTCTCCAGCTGGGAATTTCATGGTTCGATAGCGGTATTAGCGAGCGCGGGATTGCCGGTTGCTCCAGCGTGATTTTCGCAAGTGGTAACGTCGTACTCTGAATTAAAAGATCGGATCGACGACGAAGATCCTTTTTCATCTATGCACGCTTCTTGCAAGCGATGCATGGATTTTAAAACTCTCCAAGTGCTTGAAAATGCTCGATTCCACGTGGAAATACGGGATTACGTTTCCTAATTAAAACACGAGAGTTAGGTTTCAGAAAAGGCTCTTTTGTTCCTTTAGTAGCTATGTTTTATCATATATAGCTGCTATCGTACATCCTTATATTTAAGTATAACGCGTATTTTCCACTTTTTACGCTAATCTATCTAAAAAGTCGAATCACACCTCGTATATAGAGATGTTAACCCCTGAACAGCGCGAGGTTACGTATAATTTTAAACTTGCGAAAGATTTATCTGCAAATGACCATAGCCAATCGCAAATCTTATTTTGTATTGAACGTTACAAGTATACATATATATAACAAAGTGTGTATATATATATATATATATATATATATGCATATATCGTAACATTCGTCTACGATCTACGCGACTGCTTAGGTTAAGAAAGCGGCAGCCGCGCGCTTATGATCTTCGCCGATAAGCCGAAGCGCATCGATCGAAAAGCGTGCGTGCAGAATACAGCAAAAACGATAAGTCGGTCGAGCCAGGCAAGTCTCTCGAGTCACCGCTGTCAGCATCCGTCGTCGAAGCCATTTCAAGAAATATTTATGTATACGTATGTACATTGTACATACTTTACCATATCATACGCTCACCGCCCCTACGTGCCATACTTGTCCTATACGAGCTAAATCTCATTCGATCAAACGAAAGAAAGCGCAACGATTGCGAAAATTGTGAATTTGCCTGCACCAAACATTTCCAGCCTCCTACAAACAGGATTGGAAACGTTCGAACGTTTCAAGTTCGAACTAATTAAATTTACTCGAATCGCGAATTTACTTTGCATTCGAAGCTCATTGTCGGCGCATGTTTCCCATTCTCCGATCGTCTTTTCATCCGACGATCCGTTAAATTCTCGCCATAACGTGCTGTGATTACTAATTAAATTAACTGTAACGAAATACGACTTGCGATATTCACGTCTCGTTATGGTCGTTAGCGTTTGTCCAAATCCCTCGAGTTACCTACCAAACTCGATAAACGACTCAGAGTTATAGAGCATCATGTACGTACAGAGAAGATAAGAAAAAGTGCTGCTCGAGTTTGAAAGGTTTCGTGCGACACGAAACTTGGAAAGGCAACGCGTTAATACGATAAATAGAAAAAGGACAAAAATTCGACAATGACGCTACATTGAGTATCCGTAACATGGAGTGAATTTGTAAATATGTACGTATATACATATGTATATGTAGAACCGAGAGGCAGGCAATTGCACTACTATCTGTTCTCTTCGATAGAAAAGTCGATATTAATCCGGTTACAGGGGGTTAAGAGATTATTTATCAACGTTCGACAACGAATAAATCGGATAATGACAAATGAAAGAAACAAGACGGATCGGAACAAGTAAACATTAAAAATGAAAAATCGAGAGAAAATCGAGAGAAAATCGTCCGAGCGAGTGAATGTGCTTTCTAAATCCGCCTACGTGCAAACTCTTTTCTTTTCATGCGAAAAGCCGCTGGAAAAGTGGCTAGTAAAATGCGGACGAAAATCGCACTCCACGGATGTGTGGAAGAACGCGAAGTGGCCCGACTGCTTGCCTCTTGGATTCGGGTATTATTACATTCGCGACGAGAATCACGTGTACCATGCATTTTTTGCCATTCATTTTTCGCTGATTTTCCGTAAAACAGAATTCGAGCAAATATCGCAAACATTACGATGTGAAGCTCTATATGAAAGGGTTAATGGCTATCGTTCGTTAACAGCGCATATCCACCGCGTATAATTCGTTGGTACAACCTTCGAGTCAGCTACACGGGTCTTCCGGTAGACCTATGAACGGCCGTAAGATACATAGGTATGCCTCTTCGGATTTACTGTGATAACGTATCGTGCGCGTACGATACAACTGTACGGATGATATTTTGACTACTGCAGGCGGCCTGCCTGATCAAATACAAAAAATTGTTCGATACGCTTGTCAGGTCGCTGTAACAAATACATGCTTAATAAGAAATCTGTTGCGGCTACTAGAACGTCGTCCGCCGATGTTACACGATCGATCGACCAATTATAAAAACTAACGATTTTTCAATATTTTATATAGTCTATATTGTAAGAGTTATAGATACATCGTAAACCTCGGAATATATGTACAATGTATGGATTATGTATGTACGTATGTATGTATGCGTGGCACGATGATCGGCCGAAACGCGCGTGGCTGTAACCTACGACGCGAACACGTCGATGTTGGAGGTAGTGTTCTGCTTGGTAACAGCGAAGCCTAATGAACAAAGGAAGGCATAATCCGGGAACAAACGGAGCAGCGAAATATTTCGATGTTCCTTGAAATGTTCTCATCTTGTCAATCTCTGAAAATCTTTTCGCAAATTACGTCTCGTTCGACATTCGTTGCTCGTTTTCTCGCGATATACTCAAATCTGTCTTCTAACGGTATATCTCGCCCTAACTCGTATCTCTTTGCAGAAATTTCCAACGTCAGCTACCATCCCACCACTACGCCATGCTCCTATTTCGCCATTGATATTAGATCCGTCCCATTACAAATAGAAAATCCAAATGTTGCAAGTATTTCGAAATCTATGCACCTTCTTACACTCTCATCCGTGCCTTTTCAACCTCCCCTCGAAGGAGAGATTAGGTCCGTTCGGACACTCGAGCGAAAAGATCATACCGAGAGGACAAGCGAAATCAAGTCAAACGATACACTCGGTTCTACGCTACCAAGCGAGAGTTGTTCTCCGAGTCAAATAATTCGAAACGGAATTTGTAAACCAGGGCTGGCTATCCTCGAACATTGCGGATCCAATTCAACGTTTACCGTCGTAATCTAACGATAGTGCAACATAACATAACGTGCCATTATATTATACGCGAGAATATTAAAATATATATGAAAATATATGGAAAAAGGCTACACAAATGTGTGTTGCTTGTTCGTTTACACGCTAGTAAACATGCCTCGGAAGCTAGTCCTTGGAGAATGTATCGTTGGTGCATTTATCCATGTGGTAACGATTGACATAATAGCGTGACACGTGTGTGAAACATGTGCGATGCCAAAGGAGGGATGCTGATAACATGCAGGAAATTACATACAGAACAGCCTATACTATGGAGAAATGCGTTTGAAAAACGGCCTTATTCCATTTAGCGTTACGCGTTACGCGTTACGAGTTTTCCAAAAACCAGTACTTCTCTCCCTTCTTTCAACGCAAATCTTCGCATTGCACGCTGTTAAATAGAGTTTCTTTCCCATCGCGCTGTTTACGGCAGTGACATTTGGTTCTAGCGCCAGATGGCTCGTGTTTCCGAAATAGGATAGAACGCGGCAACTTTACATATAATAGAAAATAAACTCATACGTTAGAAATTGTGCGTTTATTTCTCAAACGTAAGATGAAGGCCAAGCGAAGAATTTCTTGTTTGTCTTTCAAATATAGGTAACTGTCCTTATAAAATGTATACGTAATATATGTTCAAAGTTTTGTTTCAACTGATTGATTCTCACATAAAAGAGGCACTAGAAATTCCCTAAAAACGTAGTTATCCTTTCAAAGATCTTCTAGCCACTATCATCCTAGACAATTATTCAATTCTGACAATTGCAGCTGCGCATGACAGTCTTGCATGACTCATAAATGCAACGATAAACACTGCGCGCGTGCTGAGAATGCATATAAATAATTAATCAAATTCAAGACATAATTTATGCACCGTTGTACGCGCGCGTGCGGCAAATAAGTTTCAATTTCTTTCTGTTTCTCTTCGCTTTATATTTACGTGTCTTGAAAGACGGAAAACTAAAAAGAAGAAATAATTTAACGACGAAATAGAAGATTATCGCTTTTTCAAAGTTCCGTCTCGCTCTTTTCAAACAAGGCGAATAAATAAAATAGAAAGATTTGTCAGAGGAAAAGATCGCAAAATTGGATAACGTAAAAAGGCATTAATACGCGACACTGAGAAATCATCGTAAAATACGAAGGCAACGGAGAATTCCTTTTGAAAATAAGTCTCGCAGTGTATCGACTATGAAGGTGGATTTATGGATTATTATTACATATCCGTTCAGAGACGGAACGGTTACGGCTTACGGCACGGTTCCGCTCATTGTCGGACGTTTCTATATCGACAACAGTCGGTAAATCGATCTGCATGCCTATGCAGCGCCGATCGGTTTCGAGAAGCGAAGAGACGCCTGTCTTGGCACTATCGAACGATCGCTGGCCGCATTGGCAAATACCGACGCGGAGTGGAGAGACGCTGCCTTACGTCTCACACGGGTGCGACAAGGTATTATTCCGTGTCGGAAGTTGTTGGAAAGCGTCCGAAGTGTAAACGCGTACATTCGGATAGTACGCGTTATGTCGAGAATCACGATTCGAACGATTTTTCGATGGAACGACAGATAGACGATAGATATTGTTTCCCACGTTTTCGCCAATACTTCTTCTACCGCTTAATGAAATGTATGTCTATATGTGTATCGTTCAAACACGATTACCACACTTACGAGAGATAAATGCGAAAAGATCATCGAACGAATATCCACTGTACGACACGAGACGGAGGAATATCTTATTCTTCGTACCGTTTTCAAGCAGAAACTGATATGCACATTCCGACTCTGTGTCTGTTTGGGCAGAATCATGCCGTAACCGGTAATCTTTTTTTTTTTTTTTTTCTTTTTTCTTTTCTTTTTTTTTTCAATTGCGTATCTGAACGGATAATATAAACCCATCTTAAGGAGCGCGCATCGTATAATACAAGTATTAACTAGTTAATGCTGGCCAATCGTCGATACGAAACCTTTAAAACACAATTGTTTTGATAGATCCATGAGCATTCCTTTATTTCGATAGATCTTTTAAAAACGACCTTTCCTCTTGCGATCTCTGGAATACGTAGCGATTAGTAGTCTATTCAAACCTTAGACCAACAGCGCATATGGCAAAACTGTACATTAATTAGTTAAATTACAAGAGTAAAGTTATCGATGGAAGAAACGAGCCAATTAACGGAATACCCGATAGATTATTTGAGATTAATAACGTGCGTGTTGGAAAATTGTATCGGTTACATCGAACCAAATTCTAAACTCGTATCCTTTTACCATAAAGAAACGCGAGAAATAAAGATTCGCTGAATCGATCGAACCAGTTTGAATATCACGCGCAGCAATAATAAAAACAACGAGAGGATAAAATTGAGAGGATAAAATTGCCGGTGAACAAGAAGAAACGAGAAATATCTGCTTTATCTGTGTAGAGGTTCGCTTCGTTTAATTAATTAGCAACTCGCCGTTACGAGCAAAGCCCCTGACATTAGTTTGCTCGAGACGTCGCGTTGCGTCGATGGGGTTCACGGTCGAAGAACATGGTCGTCAATTTTTCGTCCACATGGAACAAGAGACTAGGGTGGTACCGCCGTCTATATCGCACCGTCAATCAAATCGCCGACTTTGTTCTTCCAACGCCTTACAAACGACCGACCCCGTGTAAGGGGGAAATCTACTCGTAAAGATGGAAAATTTCATTTCATACTTTTTATCGGCTATCGTCGATAGCTTTGCGGTTAACGCTACGTTGTTAATTAACGGTCAATGATTAACCGAGATGCTGCGATCATCGATTTCAAGTGATTTCGTATAAGCCAGAGCCCGGAACAAGCGAGTCGAAAATAAAAATGTTAACACATTGGATGACTCAAGCCTGTGACCTTCGTGCTGCTGTTTATTGAATCGACCGACCGCCTACTTTCATGCACTTGCCATGATCTCATCTCTGAATTCCTTCTACGGTATGTTTTATTATACGTACATATACGTAATACGATGCCTGCGATAAGTAAGTAAATTCCATGCTTAACGAATATCGATATATTGCAGACATTGCTGGGCCCAAGGGTTATTACGTAGGTCATGCTGGAATGTTCTTGTAACGATAACCGTCGCGACGAGATTTACCTCGATGCATGTATCGAGGCCAAGTTCCATGCGAAGGGATCTGGGTAACCATGATACATACGTACAATTAGTATATGATATCTGATCATCGGTAGCGTATCGGTAGATGTACGTATACGCACGCGTTTCAACCAATCAAATATCTCAACATTTACCTATGCGAAACAATATCCAAATTATATTATATCAGTTACGTATATAGTCACGTGTGTTGAGAACGGACGCGAAAAGGAACAAGCGTCGTATAATATTAATAACACGATGTAACAATTTTCGTCCTATAAGATTTTAATCTGTTTGTAACGAACGTGAGCAGAAATAATCATGTTTTAATAATTGACGTTGCACGAGGGAAGATATTTTTGGAAAGCGTGACTCGAAAGAGATACAACCGATCCTGTTTTGACATTGTAAATCGAAAGAAAGTTTGGTACCACGTTTTCGCCGTATAAATTTTATCTCTCGTATAATAAACCATTGTTTCAAAGCAACGTGCTAATCTTGAGAATGAGGTTAAAAAATGTCGTAAAAGTTAGCAGGCAGCAGGAGAAATTACCTTGTTAAAAGGACTGTTTGAATTCAAAAGGTTCGTTCCCTTTTCCTTGCGTTCCGTAGGGCGTAGACGTATGGTAGGTACATAGCTGTACGTACCTAAACGCCTCGGAGACAGAATGCGGATGTAACGATATTCCTTCCTACGATCTGGCGTCTCGGCGTTTCAACCGCAAAAAATCACGATACACGCCCGTGAAATGAGTCATAGGCGCCAGCGGTTCACGTACACATACCGCGCGTGCGATATGTGGTGGAAACGGAAAAGTTTCATTATGTTCGTTCGGCTAGCTGACAATCGTGGGACATCGTGATTTATCGTTACGTGAGAAAACACGAAGGCAGGAAAAGGTTCGAAGGCTCGAAGAAGGTTCGTTCAAACAGGCACGTTACTTCTGTCACAAAGTTATTAATAAACACCATTCTGTCATTGCCATCGTGCAGCCACGATCGATCCACCGTTCACGTCGTACAGCGTTCGCCTTTAAAATTTAAATGCCATCCGAAAAATATCAAGGGCGAAAATTGAGCGTGACGCGACACGATATATAAACTCGTGCAAATTTCGTCGATCCAATCCGAACATATAGTCACACCTATCTTAACGATCACTTTGTAAGAGTATTTTGTATCGAGCGCCGAGTTTTGAATCGAAACTCGATTATTCAAATCACAAGCAGACGATTGAAATCTATTGGTTGTTCGGGTTTCTCATCTTATATTCAAGAAACAGAAATTCGACCTACAAAGGTTGTATGCATATACATTCCTTATAAGCATATCAAATCGAATTTTGAATAATGAATATTAAATGCAAAGCAAACAAACGCTTCGTTCAATAATTTTTTTTTTTTTTTTTTCTTTTTTTCTATAAATGAACGTGAATCTGTGTGAACGAAACGTTGTGTGAAATGCGAGCCACGTATGAATAATACGATAGAGAAACGGAGATGCGTAACGAATCGAACGACGGAAATCGTAGGTCCGAGTGACGAAGACTACGTGCGAGGGACACGGGCACAGCGGGTCACGTATTATCAAAAATAAATATATCTTACGAAACGATTTTTCGTTGCAAGTAAATATTTATATATACGTACAATATAGGTATATAGGTGTTTGTGCGTGCGTGTATGTATATGATTGGTCGGACAAGCATGCGATATAAACAATGTATAAGATAGAACTGTAGTTTTATAAAAGCATTCAAAACTACAGATATTCAAATTATCGAACTAATTCGACCGCATCTCGACGTTTCACAGATCACGTCGTAACACGATCGTTTTTAGAGAAACGACTAGTTTACCTGGCCTTCGATTTCACGGCTCAACCCGTTTTGCTCAGGCATCAACGAGAAACGAGCATTCCAAGGAACCATCCAAGTCTTCCGATAAGGTAATGTCGTAGTTTTATCCTAAACTCGAGTATATTCGACACGCACACACACACACTCACACACACACACACACACACACTCACACACACACTCTCACACACACACAGAGGAACGTTGAAAACTGCACAGAATAAATAGTTCACTGATACAAATATATCACAAGCATCGTGAATTCTAAATGTACCACTACACTGGTAGGATCGGTTTTCTTGAAATTCGTAACCGGTCGCACGCGGCGGCTGTTCGACAGAGAAACGATCGAGACGACGAAGATCGTCGGTCGACCGAGTTTCGAGTCGTGTAGAGTGTCGCAGAGGAAACAATTTCGAGCGGAAGCCGCGCAGCAGATTTCCCTGGCTCGAAACGGACACGTTGACAAACCAAGAAAGGAACGAACGGACAACGCGACGCGACGAGACACCGAACCGGAGAGAGGAACGATACGTACGTCCGGAGCGCGTGGCGTGTGCGCATCGACTGCTAACTTCACCCAACGAGCATCGAGTACGATCTCTTGCCTTTCCGTCCTAGTCGCACCGACGCGACGTGCGTGTCCTGCACCCGGTCGACCTTCTCTCTCTCGCGCTTCTGTATCTCTGCCTATCGTTGCGTCTTCTCTTCTCTTCTCTTCTCCTCGCTTCTCCTCTCTTCTCCTCTCTTCTCCTCTCTTTTCTATACAGTTTCGTCCAGCCTGCTTAGATCGCCTGTTTTACGTGCACCATACCAGATATTCGATCTTCCTTTTCCATTACTTCGTTTCTCCTCTACTCGTGCTTTCTTTGTGTCGACAGATTTTCGATCTTTCGCCCCCCTCCCCCAACCCTTTTTAGTCCTTGTTCCACTAACGATAAGCGCTCTCGTGTGTTTCATGCTCGCGCTCCTACGTTCACAGGAAGATGCATCGGCTGTGTTCCGTGCCTACCCCCTTTCACGTAATACATCCCCATTTTCGTGATCGGCCGTTATTCGCGCGTTCGACAATACTGCAACCTGAGTAATACAGACGTGAAAAAATTAATTTGATTTTCATAAGAAAATTCTTAAAAGAAAGAAAAAAAAAAAAAAAAAAAAAAAAAAGAAAAAAAAGAGAAAAAAAGAGAACAATACAAGTTTATGGTATGTTGTCTAATCGATCGATTCCTTTCTTTTAAATCTTATATGTAATTGAATTTCTCATTCGGCGATGAATAATGTTTAACGAGAAACGAAAAAAAGTTATTCTTCTTAGCGTCCAAGTTATTCAAAAAGAAATGTAGAATTTCAACCTTTTCGTCGTGTCGATAAGAACGATCGTTGATAAAAAAGGTCGCTGTGAAACGTTTCTCCGACAACTGTCTTACAGATATAAATTACGTATACGTAATTAATAATCGTATATAGACACATGTATTCTGCAGACATAATAATACATTTCGTCAAGTATTCGGCGTAATTTGTAAGTTATCGTACAATGTTATAAAATACAAGATATAGTTATTTATTATCCGTTATTATTATTGGTGCTTGTCCGTGAAACGACCGGGCCTCCTCTTATATTTTTATTTATCCCTTTCTCCTTTCTTTCGCTGTATTCTTACGGCCGACTTTCGTGCTATTTTCTCGACCAGTTCGTTCTCGCTCGGCGTGATAATAAAATCCTGGACGGAACTTGTGGAACGAGTGGGACGATCGTAAAAAACACGATCCGCGTGCATTTCGACTTGCGGTAAGAAAATACATAGCTTGTGATACATAGGTGTATGTATCGACCGTTGTCGAACGAATCGTTTTTATGTGATTAATTTTTACCGTTTTACCAATTGATCCATAAAACGCAATATTTGTACACGTTCGTTAATATAGAAAAACTCTTATTTCATTTCTATTACACATGGCTTTTTCTAAACTTGGAAATGTTTCAACGACTTTTGCATACAGGATACAAATATACGTTCTATCGTCTTTTCACGAATGCTACCGAAATACATACGTACATCCACGCGTATATCGGATTACCTAAATTTACTACTGATTTGCACGCTTTAAAAGCGTGCTGCGTACTATATTTTACGATTAATGATATTCTACTATTTCTAATATTTACATATATCGTTTAACGTTTGAACTCTACGATTCTTAACTAAAGAAAATAAACAAATAAATAAATAAAACTTCGTGTTACCACGTGGATAACGATCTCGTATTCTTCCCGGTTCAGAGCGAATCATAGAAACACCCAATGACTTTCCAGAACCGTAACGACTTGCATAGACATTAGTTGTCTTGGTTGCGTCTCGTTCCACAGAATTTCTGCTCGCAATTTGCGTATTAATGGCGTCCCACGGAGGTAGCGCTGCAATGACTTTAGCGGGTGATAAACGACATTTTACGACCGCCAGCCGTAGTGGTTTCTCCGTCGCGTCGTTGCGATTAACGGTAGGTAAAACATCGATGCACCCTGTGTGACTGTGCCATGTTTCGATACACGCGTGTACATTACCGTACACGCTACGGAACATCGGTCCATGCTAAATAAGAACCTAATAGGGGCGGCGAAACATTTTCATTCTTGCTAGTCGCGTCGGAACAGCGAACGAGCATTAAGGAAGGCTACTCTGCTACGCAACGGCTGCTTTAATTGCAGGCGAGGAATTATATCTATAATTTGTAGTACAAATCGTGAAACGCAGTTTGACGCAGTGCGCAACTCGAATGAAGGGAGTTTTTCCAGAAATCGCCGTTACTTTGGTCGCATTTTCTTTGTTATTCGAGGTACGTTATGAGAACCTGATCGACAAAGAAGAGAAAAGAAAAGAAAAGAAAAGAGAAGAAAGAAAGAAAGAAAGAAAGGGAGAAAGAGAAAGGGAAGAGAAGAAAAGAACGGTGGAGTCGCTTAAAAATGAATCCAACGTAACAAAGGATGGTAAAATTTTGTTCAGAAAATTATGATATTGGTACTAGGTAGCGCAGATAGAGTATTTCAATGCTAGGAGTAAACGAATAAAGCAAGTATCTAAATAAAGTAGGTACATACCGTATGTAGCTGTAATACTTTAATATCTTAGTATTTAGCATTTAGTATTTAGTAGTACTTAATAGTATTTGGCAGCGATGGCGGTGATTAAAAAGAGACGAATTGGGTCATTCGATGATACATCGATCGCTTTTTGACAACGATGTCAGGGATCTTTTTTCTTAATAAAATACGACAGGTACGGTTCCGCGTGAAATTAACGGGGTTTAAGTAAGTTCGCATCTTGGGCGTTTCGAATTTTCCAATGTTTCAGCGATTTTAAGAAATCTGGCTGCAATTAATTCGTCGTTATTTATTGTTGCGCGATAACGACAAGTTCCAGAAAGTATGTAAATTATCCAGATGTTTTATCGAATTATCCAATTATGTTAAACCGTGATTTCTCTGCTTTTAACGGGCGAAAAATTCTTTCTTCTACGAGAAGCAATATTCAAATTGAAGATTGTCTGCCTGAATTTTTCTCTCACGCGTACGACACTGTCCAATACTGGCTATTGTTTCTTCGATGTCTGTCTCAGCAACGAACCCAATTTATCTTTCGAGTCAGCGAAAACGTAAATAACCGACCAGAAGCGTTTTACGGAGCCAAAGGAAGAGCGAACGATACCGGGGAACTTTTAATCGAAAAACTTGGAACAATGCGTTCTCGCTGCTTTTAACGATAAATCCGATCCGACGAAAGCATTTTATTATTCTGTTCGTTGCGTCGCGTCGCGTCGCGTCGCGATTATTTCATCTTACTAGCGATCAACGACTCGGACCACGATTATTGGAGTTCCTTGGAGTTCGGTGAAAACGCTCGGCTCGTGCGATATGACACAGGTTGTTAAGTTACTTGATTCAACTCGTCAGAATCTTAATCCAGCAGCGCTCTTGACCGTTGCTTTCTTCTTTTCTAATTGGAAAGACAAAAGTTTCATTGCGTCGTTTTGATCTTCTAAATATTTAATCCTTAGCCGATATCATTGATCCGTACGATCGTGTCCACGACAGGTTTCGGTTCGATAATCGTATAGTCGTATGATTCGATGAAAGATCTTCGAATCTCGATACTGTTCGTACGCGTCCCTAATAATCGCAGAAAAATTAATTGAACGAACTTGACGGGTAAACGTGTACGACGATAGAGATAAATAATGAAGGATGTCGGAGTGCACCGAGCGTATCGAGAATTTGCAGGCGAAAATACGGCGACGAGACGCAACGCGCGACACGAGCCCTCGCGAGAGAGGAAGCCGCGCGACGCTGGAGAAAAATGTTGTCGTAAAACCAGCGTAATGAACACGGGGTCGAGGCGAGAAGACACGGGTAGGGGTGGAGCGTAAGGGGCTGTATTACTTCTTTCCGGTCTTGGCCGTGTCGCATATATCGCCGACGATATTATCCGTTTCCGATAAAAGCGTCCCTCGGAGAGAAAGAGAGAACGATATATATACGTATCCGTTTTATACCTTTTTCTTGCCGCAAAATGCGCATAGATTCAGTTGCTGCGCTGCAAAAATTTGAAAGGCAGAAATAACGCGCTGCGGTGTAAAAATCGCACGCGTTGAAAATCGACGCGTGAGAAAATAATAGGATTATTGCAGATGGCAGTGTTATTAATTATCAATAACGTTACCCTTATATCCTTAAGCGCATAGTCGATAATCAACGCGTACCATCTATATTTCCCAATTAACGATTTCATTCTACTTTACAAAGGAACAACTTCCAAGCTGTATTTTTATTTTCTTTTATTATATTTATAGAGAAATAGCTTGATCGCCGGCGATATATCCTAGTTTAGTTGGTCTAGACTATAAGCGGGGAGAAGCAAAAAATGACGACGAACAAACGTGCGAAACGTCTTTCGATGTTCGTTTCTGCGCATTCACCTTTCAATTCGCAACATGAAAGTGCTAAAATGCGAACCTCTTTTACGTATCCAGGCCAATCACGCGGCAGACGTTAGCCGCAAGCTTCGATCTAAACGAGCTTTCGAGGCTTTTCCGAGGAACGAACACTCGCGCTGGGGCTTGCTTGTTTGCGCAAGCATACAAACCACTTTTATTAAATTACAAATGGTGAATTATCTTGGTGAAACGTTTTCCAATTATATACATTGTTTTAACAAGGTGAATCGATCCATACGATAGACAAAATTGTTCAGCGGCAAGGGAATTAGTTTCACTCGCTGGAACTAAATTGAACTATTTTCAAACGCATCTTTTAGATGGCAAACGAAGGGAATTAGGTGTTTCGATACGAAATAAATTCGAAAGTGGACCCGGATGAACGCGAGGCAATCGGGTTCAGCGATTAAGCGAATAACGGAGAACAAAGGGGAAACATATAGGCTGTGATTTCTAGGCGAAACGGAAACAAAGAAGGATGGACGCGGATGATTCCTGCTCTTGCCTTGGTATTGTATTAAAGGTAGTGACAAATGGGGCGGTATCTGAACATCGTTAATTAGCGCGTGTTCCAACGTCCCGAGGATACTCGAAGCATCTGGATATTAGACGCTTCATGCCTTTGCACTGCATTGGCTGGATTCGATCGCATCGGTGACACGTTCATCGTTCTCCGAATGTGCTTTGTTTCCGCTAAACAATGGCTGACACAATCGGATAAGTTAACTCTGTTTCGGAGGATTGATACGGTACAGCGAAGATATCTATCGATTTACAAGCGAATAAGTGTGTATGTAAGTAGGTATATATATATTTGAAGACCGCAAAATTTGTGTAAATTTCGCAGTATCGATCGTGATCCCCAAACATGGATTAAAAAAAAAAAAAAAAAAAAAAAAAAAAAAATCCAAAATTTTGAAAATATCAATACCTATTATTACCGATCGATACTACAACCATGTAAGGTGCATATATTCGACTTTACTTGACGAATACAGAACAAATTCAACAGATAAAGGAATCGGTTGGTCTATGATTTAACAAGCACCGATCCCTCGAACGTCGATCCACTCGGACAAACAATAACCCTCGCAAAGAGCAATAACAACCCTGCTTGAACTCTGGCGATCTCCGCTCGAAAGTCTCGCTCGCGGTTACGATCCAATAAACTAGTGTATTTTTCCCGTAATTGGAAAGAACATCGAGCCCTGAACATTTCGACGAATCGCTTGATATTGCAGTCTAGCATTAGGCTGATTCGACCCTGTGTGGACAAAAAGGAGATACCGTGGGACGAATATACGGATGAGTCAGACTTTCAGAAGTTGATTCTCGTTTGGCAATCTATTTATGCTTCGATGTACATTGTTGTACATGTATCCACCCACATTTCACGCGGTATTTCATTCGACGCAAAGCCGTTACCAGCCGCAGAACGCGACTATATTTGCTTAGAAGGTGGTGCATCGAGTAGTTGATTGCACGAGGGCTGCTTACAGAGAGCAAATACGATATCTTCTGAAAAATATTAACTCTGAGATATGATATTGTTGCCGCGTCAGTGCAGCAGGCGTCCGACTCCAATGGAAAATGGGATTAAATTAATGTCATCTATTTTCAACCGTATGCTTGTCAGGATATACGAATTAGTTAAGACGCGACAGTTCGTCTAAAGATCGTATCGATCATCCGATTCAGACGAGCGTACGTAACCTCTTACTATTGACGACTAAATATGACTCTAAAAAGGACAATTTATGGAAGAAATTGAAAAAATCGAACGTTTCACGCGATTGATTAAGATTACCGCATCGATCTCTAGACGGTTAAGTAAATTTTTATATTTTACCATTCTCTCGCAATTTATTATAATCTTGCAATTATCACTACCAATTTCCTCTTTCAAATTTCATGTTCCGTATAAAACGTATGGGAGGGATAGTGATCGGGGGGGGGGGGGGGGGGGGGGGGGGGGGGGAGAGAGAGAGAGAGAGAGAGAGAGAGAGAGAGAGAGAATGGAAGCAAGGGAAAGAAGATCCGTATCGATCGTTTGGTTAATCGCTGAAAATGGTTCGCGCGAAGGGGAATGCCCTAGTGGCTCTTAAATGAAAGAAAGAAGGAAAAAGTAATCGCTTTAACGACGTCTGTAGTTAATGCTATCATTGCGTTGCTTGGTTTAATGACGTTGAAGAGCCGCCGTTTTCCTTTGACCCGCGCGTTTTCTTGAGTTCGCAAATGGCCCAACGTGAGACGGCACCGTCACATTCGGGGAGGTAAGGTCAACTCGCTAATTAATGCAGCTTTAGTTGCACACTTAGGCAAGAGGCGAGGCTAAACGCGAGGCTTCTTCTACTCTGGACGAATCGATGCCAGTATCTCTCAACTACGTAAGTATTCGTTAGCCGCTTTAATTCTTTGATCGTCTTTCCTCTTCGGTCTTCGGACTTGTGTACTCGATCGTAGTTTATCTTTCGTTTCGTGGACTAACGATTGCCGGGGGTTCGGACGCGTCGCGTGATCAATCATCGAAATTCGCATACGTCGTGTAATTATCGCCTTTAAACTTTCGTACTTTCGTAGCGGTCACGTTTCTCTGTGTAAATTGCGATGAAAACAATTGACGAGACAATTCCTTGAAAGTTGCCGATTTAATTTTTCAATGAAGTAAACGCCGTCAGAGTTATTGCAGGAACAGAAAGACCAAAGCTAATATTTTAGCGATCGATATCGATGCGTAGGATATCCGTAAGATAGGTTTGACAACTTGGTATCATACCGTGCCGTAAAAGAGCTTGTGTAACCCAGGATAGGGATTTGTAATTAACAGATAGTTTCCAACATCCCGTAACAGAAATTCATTTCGTTTCGTAATCCTGTTAGCTGTATACGCTCCTTATTTATTGCCGATAAATGCACTAACGCTTGGCTCGATAAATGATAAATGATATAACGAATAAACGATATAAACGATCGTTAAAATTACTTTAATCGTTTAAATTTATTTTGTTTAGTTTCGAAGAGTGCGAATTATCGCACGATAATTACGAGGAATATAAGCGTAGGATCGTAAATCCTCGTAATCGTGCCTTGGTAGAATCTCAACGTTATCATTCTGCGAATATGAATCGCAATACCAGTTGGTAGATGTAGTTACGCCCCGTATCCAAGCGGCTAAACGAACTGTAGCATTTTCTTATCTTTTTTACGTGCTTATCGTAATATAATGCTTATCGCCAATATCTCTACTGCATTTTTATATCGCTAACTGTATATATCTAGGTATAATAAGTTCACTAACTATACTATGGACATAGGTATGTATGCACATGTACGTAAACTAATTTTCTCCTTTACGTGCCTAAAGTCATTTGCAATCTTCATAAGCTCGAAGATTCAATTATATCGTACTATTTCGCACGCACGATGTTATTGCCATTTAAGCCAATCTATTCTATTACGATACGAATAAAGTAAAATAGGAAATTTTCCTCGATTTTCCAACTGCTAATACGTATTTTTTATATGTTATTGGTGCTAATATGTTCTTGGTAAAATTTTTGCTGTGGCCTCTTTACATTCGTCGTCGTTCATCAGGAAAATACGGAAGAAGGGATCCTCGGAAGGTGCAAATACATTGTCTACCTTCCTTTTCTTCCATTGTTCCTTCGCAGTCCCGGCGGCGCGGCGTCTAAATTGCGCTTTGTGTAAATAGCGAATGCAAATTTGCTCGACTAAGCTTAACGACTCAGGGTCGTTCGGCAGGTAAAGTTTTCGAACAGTGTGCGAACATAAAAATGTAGTTGTGTAGGTTGGTAGAAAGTTGTGTTCGATCGGCTACCGAATCCAACGATCGACCAAGCGGTTGACTGGCAAGCAATTTTCTGGCCCCAGTTGGCCAGAAAGTTGGTCGACCCGACGATTTAGCTAGTCGAGTAAATTTGCAGTTACACGAAGCGACTTGGTAAAATTTCTCGCCAGTCGACCGCCTAGAGTCGATCCGTCTGTAGCCGTTCTAAGTCTCAAATCCTAAGGCCTGTTACTTATACAAGCAACATATAGCGTAGTTTATCGCACCGACGCGACACCACGGCTCAACTAGAAACCGCTCTCTTCCTCTTTTCCACTCTCTTCTCGTTTTTTCCTTTTCTTTTTTAACGCCGCAATGTTAACGCCTCGTCTCCTCTAGAATACGATTACGTACGTATTTTCGTTCGAATTTTCCAACTGACAACAGAGCATCTCGTAGTAACATGCCAGAACCTTGAACACAAATTCTGTCATAAAATATAATTACACCGTACTGAAAAATCAAATTCATCGATATAGGATACCAAAAATAAAAGTCCAAAGAAACGCGATCGTTGATCGATCGATCGCCGATCGAGTCGAAATTAAAAATTCATTCGTTGCACGATTCAGCAAGGATCTATGCAATGGAAAGAAGCGGCGGATTAATCGGCCGTCGTTTATTCGCTTCTTGCCCGAAGCGTTTTAAAGACAGGGTTTCTGATACGTCGCGGTGACGCGCCACGCTTGAATCGCAGAAATTATTCAAATCTGCCCGAGTTCAGAACCCCTGAGGTCACTGTCATTACCGATCATCGTATAGATACAGAGCCACAGGGGCAAACGTAATATTCCAGAACAATCCGCACCTGCGAATGCCAACTATGCCCTTGTCGATCGGCTACCTATCGATTATCGAAAATTCCCGATAACATTCTTCGCTCCTGATAGATTTTATCGTGGTTCGAACTAAGCTGATTTGACTCGGCCGATTAAACACGATAGACCGAAGGACCATCAAGGATCTCGTACTTTGGTTGCTTTGAAATGCGACGATCGAGGACCTCAACGAAAAACGCGAATTTAAATTCATGACTCAAAGACTAACGCAAATGTATTGTCTCGCGAAAGATGTATATTTACCTGTGGCATTTTGCAAAGATATTCCCAAGCTCCTATTTACTTTGATCTTCATTTGATTCTTGTTAAGATAAAGCTTTCGTGATTCCGAATGATTGTCCGTCATAGAAATATCTAGTTTGGGCAACGCGTATAATTATCGCTAGTACCTGCAATTAGACATCGTTGCTATCGTCGGACAACGAGCAAAAACACTATTAAATGGAGAAAAATGAAAAGGAGCACACAGCCCATCGAATCGAATCTTTGCATTAAATTCCCCGTTGCGTGTCACAGATCGAGCAGGACGACGGAGGAGCAACACCGCGAACAATTAACGAGTCTCTCGTGAAATTAGTGCGTCGCGTGCACTTACCATCGAACGGCATGTGCGATTGTTTGTCACGATTTTTCTTTCTTTCTCTTTCTTTAACAAGCCGATTGCTCCTCGCGTTCCTTCCGCGTGAAATCGAGACAGAGACAGAAAGACGGAGAGAGGGAGGGAGGGGGAGAGAGAGAGAGAGAGAGAGAGAGAGACCCGACAGCTCTGCGATAATTAATCTCATTAGCGCGGAGGATTCGCGGACTAATGAGATGCCAGCGCACGATCTTGCCACGACGCGACGACACACGTTCCCTGATATTTTTCTTTCTCGCGCCTCTTTGATACAGTCCCCACGGGCCAACCAACCATCGCCCATCTCCAGCCTGATGTTCGCCAGGCATTTTTTAACGAGCAACACGCCGTTCGTTTCAACGCGTAATTTTTCATTTTTCTTTTCCCTTCATCCTCTCGTCGACTGTTGGAAGAAACTTTTAATTAGTCCCAGCGAATAACGATTTCTCCGATGTTTCACCGAGACGTTCCTAAGCTTCCACGAGTAACCATAGGATCCGCAGCAGTGAGACGCGATGAAAAAAATCGAGCATAGAAGGTAGGATGGAACCGGTCCATGGTTTCATCTTCTTTCATCTTCCTTCTCCGGCTTAGAAGACCGGTCTTCTCGGCCCGTGGGCCGCTCTATCAGCGTCTACATTCCGCAACCAGTAGAGCAAAATTCACTTGGCTGGAAGTTGCTGCATGAATGAGAATCGACAACCGAAGAACCGAGCATGCTTAACGTTGGTGAAGGATAGAAAGCAGGAGAAAACGCAAGATTTTGGAATGCCAGATGGGGAGAGGACACAAAGAGAGAGAGAGCGAGAGAACGAGAGAGAGAGAGAGAGAGAGAGAGAAATTACCTACAATGGGGAGAAATGGGTAAGAGACAAGAGGAAATAGTAAAAAGGGCACGGAGGTTGCCTAACACCCCTTTTCCATTTATTTCTACCGCCAACACGGCCCTGTTCCACGGTCTCGCTCGCTTCCTCTCTCCAACCCCCAACAACAAGGAATTTAACGTTTCTTTAACCATTAAACAGCGTCCTAATACCATTTACGGTTTACGGTGACTAACAGACCGTGATATACAGCGATAACTACTGTCACCTAAAATCGTTGCCCCTTTTATCGCGTTGCGAAATTATTCAGGCGATACGTGAATACCATTAAAGGTCCAGCGATATTGTTCTCCGTTTACCTTTTCTTTAGTCTTCTTGTTTTTCCTCTCGTTGGTTCGTTAATAACTTGATCACAGTTGAGAATACAGAACGTGTAAAACGTACAGAATAGGTGAAAGGAGTAGGTATTCGCGTGTTCAATGGTAATTACGATTAGAGGTAAGTAGAGAGCATCGGTGAAATTCTTTTTGAATGAAACTCTAATTAAAATATATATGTAATAACAAATTTAAGAAAAGGATATACGTGGATGTAGATTGGGCGTAGCAATATAAGATGCAGTAAATTCTTATAAATAAGGAAAAATTGGTATGGTTTTGGGTTATATCGCAAACATAATTAACGTTCAAACTAACGTCAATTCTGAAATCTGAAATTCTGAGAAATACTAATTTTTCAACGTTCTGCGCGTACGCATCATTTAAGGAGGCTAGAAATTTAACAAGTTTGGTCATCTTTCTCGAGTAAATTTTCATCGCGTATTACTTAGAGTAACCGTTACAACAACGAGAAGAACCTTCCACCTTCTATATATTATATACGTGTGTACATAGATTCAGATAGTTCATAGGTAGAAGCAAACAGCCTCGCGACCCTATCCTACGTACGACCTGTCGTCGAAGCTATCCTAACCCCAGGCACGAAAATTATCGGTGCGTTTACGTTAACTTCTTTTCTCGCGGAAAGCGGATTACTTGTAATTTTCGACTATTTGAGGAGACAGCGAGATAAAGAATTACGCCGATCCGTGTGTCTTGAGATTTACTGGCCAAACTTGCCGAAAAAGTATACGGCCGCGGCCGGTCGTTCTAATGCCAACGTCAAGTTCGCCTTTACCGCGAAACACAATGTATAATACGTTAAACTGCGCGTGCCAATGGCGAGATTCGATTGCTCGCTTGTCAACAGCGTGCGCCATTGTTCTCCGTCTACGAACGGTATCGTATTCGTCGCGTTTGTTTCGTTGGGCAATTTTCAGCGGATCATACGTTGTTTACGTAATTTCTATTTATCGTTGATAAGAAGTTTCTATACTTAAAATCATCGATCTTTGCTTTATATGGAAATTAAATACAGTACGATATAATAAATGTCAGCGAACGATATTGTATAATAATTTACTGTGTTAACATATACCAACTACAGCCATTTTTTAAACGTATCTCTTGAATAAAATATGGAATAATTGGATAAAGGAAGATATTACATAGCAGATGAGTGTATGTTGTACATATATCTAATATATATGTAAACAGGGAAAGAAACAGATAGGAAATAGACAAGGGAAAGGAAATGGATATGGTAGGAAGAAGAAAGTATTTAAAAAGAGAAAACGTAGTACAAATAAGGACGGTAAGGTTCATCGAAAGCCGATTGATTATATCGCGAAGCTGAATATGCGACGGTTTGTTCCCAAAGTACTAGTTCCGAAGCTTTCGTCTATCGAGGATCGACGTGTACTAGAAGGGTAGAGCGAGCGAGCCTGGAGCAAACGTGATTGAAAACTCTGGCCAAGAGGACTCTTTTATAACGTCTTGATCAAAGCAGGCAGTGGTTTACACCCTGCGGCGCGGCGTGTAGGGTTACCCTCGTAAAACGAGCTTGGTCTCCTGCGATTCTGTTTGATGCGTTAAATGCTCGTGTGGAAGAAAAACGCATGATTCGTAACGACGCGAGCAAGAGAATGCCATCGAACGGAACAAGTTTACTCGGCCTGGATTAGAAGCTGAACTAGAGGATGAACCAGAGAAATGGAACGTCTGTTTCCAAGCTGATTCATTCTTATCTCGTTTAAATTACTTTCACGTTGAAATTTCGTAATCCTGTGATTCGGAATCTTTCTCATTAAAAATTGTACGGTAAACGTTTTACGACAATGGTGTAAGTCCATTATTAACGAAGGAATCGAAGCGACGATATCTCTCACATCCGGCGAAATATCGATTAAATATTTCGATATTGTGATAAATGTTTCAAGTATCGTGTGAAATTATTAATCAATTAATTGGTAGTTCAATTTTCTAAATAAGAGCAGCTCTAGATAATCCGTAACGAGAATAACCCGGCTTACAAGATGAAACCACCATTTTTAAAATAGACGATACTCAAAATAACGATAAATGTCGGAAAGGTTCGGAAATTTTATATATTCAGAATCGCAAGGTCGAACGTTCGAAGAAGAGAGAAAAGAAAACAGGCAACAAGTTTAAAAGCACGCGCAAACGAATATTTTCATTAGCCTTGTCGAATCGTTTATTCGCTTAATTATCTTTTTTAGCGATGAATTATTTTATGTAGCCCCGTTAAAAGGAATTTAGCTTTCTTCCAAAACGTCCACGATTGGTATTTCAAATAGAAAATGCCTACTGCCTACTAGAGTGTTGGCTGCAACGAGTTTCATGAATGCGGATTACACGGCCGCGTTCAATCGGCAGGATCGCTTCTTTCTCTAGGAAAGTAGATTCATTTCAGAAGGGACAGGGGATAAGCTTGAATATAGGAAAACCGTCTATATAAATCCATATTCCGTGCTCTTATTACCTACGAATATGTACAAACTAATACTAAAGTAATTCGACGTAAAACTATTTACTATTCAAAATACAAATCGTACGTATAATCTTTTATCATGATAAACCTGTTCTATTTTGAGAATCGCAGTAACTGGAAAAGAAGCGACTGAAAAATAGTATCTATCGATACTATTTTTGCAGAATCTGCTGCATTCGTGTAGTTGCGTGTACGTAAATGAAAAGCGCGAGATGAAGCGTATAGTATTGTATTAACCGTTTCTTATTCAAATAGTGAATTAATCGTAGGTAACGTTTACGGGAAAGTGAAAATAGAGATACAAGAGGAAATAAGATGGATCTAAGAATAGGTTGGACAATGTTCAAAATGTTTTATTACATATCAGATATAGGACTAGGTTGAAAGCATGATATCCACGCGTTAATTTCCGACATTTCTTTGGACAATCGACGTTTCGCCTGTATCAACCGTATTCGAAACTTAATTCGAACTAGCAATTCATCCTATTCAAATCTCGCGATACACGGCCGTTCGCGCATTGAATCCGCTTAAACAGTGCGTGACCCGCAAATAATCGCATCGCGTTCCGCCGGCTTTCAAAATCAACTACGGTCAGTTCGGTTTAATTTTCGGCTGGGCATCGGAAAACTTTGACGATCATTGCATTAATTACCGTGCGTCGTGGCTCGTGTTTATTAATGTTGCACCCTCTCGTGCGTATTTGTTTACAGGCAGGAGTAAACGTTGCGGTTCGCATAATAATCTGCGTATCGCGTATTTATGAACGAATCCGTGCAAGTTTCTCCGTTTCCATGAAAGGACGATATTTCCCGATATTTCCCGATATTTCCCGCAGGAGAACGGTATTCACGGAATCTGACTTTCGTTTCTAGGTGACGATAATAGCTCAAGTTTGAAGAACTAGACAATTCTCCATATATTCGTGTAAAATTTTCAAAATTCTAGTCTTATCTTTGTCTGTCATGCGCTCTACTTTTATACACTTTATACAAAGAAATTTCGATAATTTTCAAAGCGACCTTGTTGCATCTCGATCGAAAGAAACGCTTGAAAGTCTTAAAAGTCAAGGATCAGCCGGCAGCCGCTAAACGTCGAGCAAACGCAAAACGTTTTGTTTATCGCATGTTCGTACCGAGTTTAAAATCACGTTGTTCGAAAATGGTAGAAAACGGGACGCGAGAACGCAGCAATTTGTAATGCACCGCTAGCCCAGGGGGAAATCAATGGCTTGTGTATACCTTATGCACAGCCGTAGGGAGGTGGGAGACGATGATGTACAATACATCGGTGTATACATCGTACACCCCGGACCGCGGAGGCGTTAATAGCTGAAGGTGGCTACCGACGGTGCTTAATATGATTGACAGCACGACCGTGGCTATGGCATATTTAGTGCGGCCAAACTCGCTTCTATAACGCGGTTAACCCAAGTTTAATTACTCTAACAGATATTCCGGGAACGTCGATAGCGTGTTTGACCGGTGAATATTCCGCGAAGAATGCATCCTGTTGAATTGAATTGTCCTCGATGACCCGACGGTACGCGGTACAACGGCAAGGGTTGACTTTGCCTTGAACGAAATTAGATAGCGCGATAGATAGTACAGATAGAAGTATACGATTGCCATTCTTTCGATGTAAATGAAAGTTCTTCTGAATCGTAAGCGAACGATAAACTACCCACGATACGGTGCAACTAAAGCAGGGTAAACTTGAACGTGATCTTGAACGTAATCTTGAACGTAATCTTGAACGTGATCTTGAATTCGAACGTATTCGATGAAAACGGGAAACCGGGTTTTTATGCGCAACCGCGTGACTAAATTTCCTCGAGCAACAAAGAGATCAAAGAAAACAAAGAAAGCAAAGAAAGCAAGAAAGAATGTTCTCTCTTGACCGCGATGAGGGTTCTTTTAAACATTCGACTCGTTCGGCCAACCACAACACGGAATATATCATGCCCTTAACCTGAATTTCTTTTTTCCAATTACCTTTCAAGCTGCAGGTCGATATGGAACCGGAAAGGGTCTTGGCGTGATTGGTCACGGCCAACAGCAGAGGCGTGGCAGTGACGAAGCTCTTCGACTTCGGTACGAACCCCTTCTGCACCGCATAGTTACGTGTGCGTCGCCGGAAGATCGGCGAGTCGAGGAAGCTGTCGTCGTACTGTGGCATTTTAAGAAGCTATTCCACTAAGAACCACGATGGATCCTCGTAACACGGATCACAATCGCTGTTCATTGTTTCACTGGGTTTTTCGAGCACAATCCTTTTTCTCATATTGTTGTACCAACGATAAAGCACATTGCACAATTTGATGGGTAACTGGATCGAGTTGTCAGCGAATTGGAAATTTGTTGATCGTAGTTGGTCTTTCTTGAAATTGCTGTTTACACAGATTCTTTATTTACCACTGCCGCTATTAATATTTGATCGTTTGTCTTTCCGTAAACAAAGGAAGAACGTTTCATTGATTTCAACGACGATTTATTAATTTTTCGTTGGAACGAAAGCGTTAAGAGCTAATCACCGCTATAAGCTATAAGAATGAATTGCTTGATAACGACGCAATGGTAAAAGCGATAAAACGAAGCAGCACCGCGATAAATATACCAAGTAGCACGCGAAGAATATATATCGTAGACGCAGGCTGACGGTTATTTTTTTCATTTCTCATTCTATCGCGTAGCACGTTGTGCCACGAATTCGTTCGATTTAACGCAAAAACAGCTCGATGATCCGTTCTTTCAACAGACACGTACATACGGTAGAGAACGGTAGGTGCCAGACTATAGTTATCGATGATCACTATCGAACAACAGCAACGTTTCTTAAACTTATTAAGAAACACACGTACGTAATTATACACGCATGATCTGACGAATAGTAGGTATATTTAGCAAGTGACTACAAGTTCATGCTGTATACCGTAAACAGATAACACCGGACGACGATACACCGTTTCTTGAACTTTAATTCTACGCTGACAACGAGTGGCGGATAATTTATAATTGACGATAAGCGATATAATTTTAAGATATGGTCGTGCTTGAAGTAATGCGATTATTTAGGATTTAGAGTAATTCGCGCAAACGGTTAATAGGAAATTTCCAAGCTCGCAGTATGTTGTGTGTGTGTGTGTGTGTGAAAATAAGAAACGAAATAGGAATTTTGAAATTTTCTATTTTGAAATGTTTTATTTCATAATTTTATCATGCTTCGTCGTATTTTATCATTTTATCGCGCAAGCAAATCAAAGTAAATTTTAAATGTAGCGTAGTTTAGGGTAAAACGTTCGAACGGTGAGAATTCCAACGAATTCGAACGGAGATTCCACTGTGCTTCGTGAAATGATCGTTGAACGATACAGCTAGAAAAGCTGAAATATTTAAATCGAGCAACACCGATGACAGTATCGCGCCTAAATATACGTACTATGTTACATTTAGCGGTCTCGAGTATGATGTATATATGTACTATAGTAAAGTGGAGTATGTACCGAGGCACATTCGAATTCCAGGATGTCTATTTTAACGCGACGGATGTTCCGTTACGATTTCTTACCGCGCTTCCTAGTTTTTCATGCAACCTCGTGGATCCAGTAATACGATATTACCGTTTGCTCTATGCTATCATCGTGTGAACGCAATAATATAAAAATCAATAGTACAACGCCTGCTACTACTGGCAACATCAAATTATCTCCAGCGATCCATCGACGAAACAACTCGAAATTATATTTCTTTTTTTTCTTTTTTCTTTTTTTCCCCCTTTTTCTACACCGAACAGATCAATGTACCCGCGTTGCGGAAATTGCGTTGGGAAATATCACCCACGACTCGTTTAAATTCTATAACAATACAAGTTAATACAAGTTAATAAAACAAAGTTGTACATTTCTAATTACTTTGCAATTCCAAACAGAACTTATCTTTCCAATTCTTTGGTCACCTTCAAAAGTCAATGAGAACTGAAACTCTAACTAAACAAGTCGAAAATCTTCTAATAAAGTGGTAAAATATTTCATCGTAAGGGTAAAACTCATGAACATGATGACATATTGATTATGAAGCTTGAACAAACTGGATCGAGTTTAATGGAGTTACTGGTTGATAAAAATCAAGAGCCGCACTATACGTAATACGTAGTACGTTAGTACGTGTAATGCGAAGCGGCGAGATACTTGAAGGTTCACGTCAGTTTTCACGACAAACGATCCGCGGTTGCTGGAGCGGCAAGTCGACCTTTTCTCCACCTTCGACCGTCTTGATCGCGATCCCGCCATCACCGCTTTTTACCGCTTTCCGAACGACTATGATTCGATACAAGACCAGAAGGTCAATATATAGTGTAACGTAACTAGTTCCACGCTGGACTGAACACAAGGACCAAGTTTTTCTGGCTAACTTGCTCTCGTTAAATTATCGAGTTTTCTGGCCAAATTTATACATACGAGGCAACGACTTCGAACCTTTGTCGAAGAAATGAAACGTGGCTGCCTCGTTAGGTAACCTATTGGTGAAATAAGGGTGAAACGAGCCGTAAAAAGAAAAAAATGGGCGATACAGTGGATGATATATGTATGAATGGTTATAAGCTGGATAATGCAAAGAGAAAAAGAAATACGGTGTTCGAAATATACATGCGGGATGAAACAGAAAATACGTACATATAGAGAACAGTGAATAAGATGCGCGCATATTCAACCAGAGAGGAAATATTTTATTTCATTGATACGTACGTATGTAAGTATAGCGTTTGTATCTTAATGTTTGGAAACATACAGATTTTTCTATTATTAACTTTCTATTATTAACAGATATGTCGACAATAATTTTCACGTTTCTCCGTGCTGTTAATAATGCGACTGAATGAAAAACTGATCATAGTAACGAAACAGTGGCAAATCTTGTGGAAGATTAAGTTGATCGAAAACGAAGTTTGGTAAAATAGGATATATTCCTCCGAGAACTAGTATCATATAACACGGAAGCGCGAAAATTTCTTTACGTTAACTCCAGTTAAATTAACCGCTTGGTATGCGCAGGTGATATATCACGAAACGCTCTAGATCAGCCTGAAACTTAATTGTTTATTTACTTCTTTATTTGTAGCATGTTTTATGTTTAGGATTGGCCGAAAACTGATTTTTACCCCCGATATTCGTAACTAAAAGCACATAAAATGTCTCACATATCTAATATTTGTACGTTTATAACTGTCATTTCGGATAAAGGAAAGAGAAAAGGAGAAAGATTTATTTCTAAAAATACAACATATTAAATATGTTGCGTTTAAAATGTTTTAACGCGGTTAATCCCGTCGATAAAAATAAATTTCTGTTATTTGCAGGAGCCGTGCTACTAAAGAGATATGCAAAATATCTCGTCTATAAATGTAAGAATGCTGAATCTGTATTGAAAGCGTTCAAGTAATGTCACCTCTAAACGTGAACGTTTAGAGAAACTTCTGAAGCACGATAGAACCACGATCAACGATCCTCTCTTGGCAGTACGTTGTCAAATAACAACAAATTGGCCGACTTTGGTAAAGTACCAACGTCCTAACCTAACCCAACCCCAAGAACAATCTTGACAACGAACCGGTGCAATTATTTAGCATACTCTTCGACAGCCTTGTAATTATGCAGAGCCGCGGGAATTTCGCGACGGACCGAAATTTCCTGTTTAATAATAATCGTAATTAGCAATGATGAACTTGCGACCCAGTTATACCCTGTCGCGCCTAATCACGCTTTGCGTTATTTTTCGAGTTGAACGACCCATTGGGATAATTCGCGCGATTTTCTCTTGCGTTTGACGTCGAACGTCAAGCTCGATAGGACCTTTAGGACTGATTTTTTATTTCCTTTCACCTGTCCCTGGTGTTTCTGTTTCTCCTCTGATCTTTCTTTAATCCGTTTACGCCCGATTAATCGAGCTAAATTTTATTCTTTCTAATTAAATTTCATTGGATTGCACGATTAAGACACGGCCAATGACAGAATATTTAAATGCAACAAACGACATACAACCTCCATATTGCATATAGAATCTATTAGTTATATAATAACTAAATAGTTTGACCCTGGCGTTGATACGCTTATTTCATCCGTTTCATCCGTTTCATTCGTTAATCATCTTTGTCGCAATTTTGAAATATTAAATTATCTCGGCTGGAAGAAATGTTTCTCTTTGATTCATTATTTCGTCGGTTTATCTTCCAAATGAACGAGTTATTTCCAAAGTTTCCAAGTGGATTGCCGTTTAATTGTTCAAAGAATGAAAAGTAATCGCTTCGGTGTCGCTTATCGTCATCATCTTTGACCGCAGAACGTCGTTCACACGGATTAAAACGCATATCGGTCGCTGCGCCGGCTCCTATTCAGCTAACTAATCGGGCCTTGATCGTTTATTACGCAGCATCTATGCGCCGTTTGCTCCAGATCGTCTGACGTGTCGCGATCTAGGTCGTCAAGAGCATCGCGTAGATCTTTTAATCGCCACTTTGCGGAAAAACACGCTCGATCTCGGCGAAACGAAACGAAGCGGGTGGAAGGAACGTCCGAAGAGGAGAGCTGAACAAACGTATTTGGCAAATATCGTGCCGATTCGACGATATCGGTTGATCGGAACGTTGGTTGCGCGAATCCGTGAATTGCGTACGACCGCTTCAGTTTACTTACGAACACGTCGCGCGACATTTTCGCGAACGAGCTCTAACGCAAGCGCGTTAAAAATCTGTGCGACGCGACGTCGTGTCGTCGCAATACCGAATTGACTCGAACCGCTCGAATTGTAAATGCCGACAATGAGTAAACGACGGTGTATAAATTCGGGAATTAACGATTAAGTATTTCGATGCGAAATGTCCAATCTCTTCAAGGGCGAATTTATCAAGTTCATCAAGAAACAATTAGTTTTAACTTTTCACTTATTGCATATTAAAATACATTGGATATAAATGTTATTAAGCGAGGCGGGTAACAGTGTTTTTAAACGATCGAGAATTATATTTATCACCGTTTTGTAACTATAACGTAATGTAGAACATTCGCTCTGTTTAATCGTTTAGTACGATAAATTGAATATTTTATATCTTATAATGTATAATGTTTCTTGCACTTTTTTCAAAAAGTTCCGTTTCGAGGAGCATCGATGACGAATTGAGACGATTCAACGACTGATTTTTTTTAATCCATCGGATCGTATTATTTATTTAGAGAGAAATAGTAAGAGAAGCTTGATGAAATGGTGGAATATAGTCTCGATTACTTGCGGAACCCGAACGAAGGAAAACAACCAAGATTAACTATTAAATATAAAACGGAATTTTCGTCCAAGTATTTGATTAAAAGCATTCACGCGACGCGCTAGTAAACTTTAACTGTGACCAGCGTTTTTTACGCAGCTATATATTCTCGTTGCATATTTTTTCTTTCTCGCTATTCTGATCGTGAGATCGCTTAACCGTTCAATGAATTTTCATATTTTCGTTGAAACGTTGTTGTTCTTTTTAGTGAAACGTGTACATACACAAACCATATGCAATATGCAATATGCAATATGCAATATGCAATATACAATATGCATAACTAGCAATTTATGCGATAATCTCTCACCATATGGTATAATTAGAAAAATGATATCAGCCTTATCTATGCTTTTCACTTTATTCGTCAAACTTGTACGAACTTCTTTATCTTCTCTAAAAAGAATCATTATAAATAAATCTTACGATCCATTCACAAGCAACATCAACGGAGTCCCATGCCACTTTCATTCATCGCATTTCATTCGTTGTTCAACTTGAAACACCGCCGTTATTTATCTCGAAAACAAGTATTGCACAGGTATTGATGCTCCGATGGAACAAATTAACGTTAGTTGTTACTGCCACACGCTTTTACGTTTAAATATAAACGTTACTCGCATTGAGAATTACTTGCATTTTCAAACACCAAAAGTAAATTCTCAATTTTCTTCGTCGTACATCCATTTCGACATTCGTCGATTTTAAAGAAAATCCACTTTGCACCAACTTAGTAAAAATGACTTGTAGGTGAAGAAGAAGGAACGTCGAGCAATTGTTTACTTCGTGTAACTAGACACAGGAATTATCTTAGAGCTTCCAAGTCGTCGATCGTGACGTGATTCGCGATTGTTCGTGGAAAAGAATCGAGAGTTTTACTTTCAACGACTAACTCGATACACGCTGTTCTCGAGTTTTGAAATGCTCGGGAATCGCCACGAAGCGGTAAACCGAGAAACCGTGCTTTTCGCGTAACTCCAAATATTGTCCTAAAATCCTCGATCGATCAGAAAAGATTATCATCAAGATCTATAAAAGATATATTAATATTTACTACAATCTGCAGGTTTTTCACGTAGGTATTTAATATTCACCACGACGAAAGCCTATGAGAAGATTAATAAAAGAAACGTCACTTGTTATACGACCCGATGTACATTGTTCGTTTCTAGTTGGAAACTCATCGATGGATTTATTACTCGACGAAGCTCCGTTTTGGCGGAAGATCGCGGGACAACTAAAGATTCGCTCTCGGGAAGCTTTGCCTCTGATGTAACGCGATACATCTATACTACACACCATCAACCATGGAACTTGGATCAACGCAATGCGAATCGTGAAAAACTGATGTACTTATCGTGGAGATTAGTACCGCAATTTTACAAATCCGCCATTGATTTCTTAATAAGCTAATTTCAGATATGAAAAGCTTTAGTATAGCGAATAATTGAAAAACGTTTGTCTCAACCGTATTCGATGTAAACTCGTAGTAAACCAGTCGCGCTCGTATCGAATTTGCGAATCTTCCCCTAATCCTCGTATCGCGAAACTTTGTTAAACCGCTGAACATTGCCGCGTTAGATGTATCGTCTCTATCTTCGAATACAAATTAATCTATTAATCTTTACATTGCGGCGAATCCTCCAAAGCTTTTAACGATAAATAGCGTCAGACGATAGTGAACGATGTTTTATGTTTTACCGTGTAAGAAATCTTTTAGCCCGTAAAGTTTAAAATTAACAAAGATAAGGTAATTTCGATCGAGTCGCTCCATTTTCGTTCTTGCAAACGTATATCTAACATATGTAATGTATTTTTAATAGGACTTTGATGTTGCATTAAGGGGCGAAAAGATTCCTAAATGAATGAATTATGTTTGCGATATGTGGCGATTAGCGTAACGATTGGCTGATTATCTTTTCTATCAACGAATTAAAGATGAGGAATTTTTACGTCTAGTGAATAACCGAATAACCGAATAACCGAATTCATCTTGTCAGTCGTGGGAACGGAAAGTTGATCTACATTTCATACGTATCTTGACGTTGATTTACCTTGATTTCTATCATTTTTTCAAACTCTAAATCTACAAAGTTTTAGCAAGATAACGCGAATCTTCCTATATTTAATGCACCACGTTTTATCCACTTTCCATCGATCCAAAAACTATCAATTTCCACGCAGTCGTACGATCGTAGAAAAGGTAAGAATCGATCCACTTCACCACGGCAAATATATATCCACTAAAAAAAACTAATCACTCGCTAGAGACACTCTGTATATATCTTGAACACGGATTGTTGCTCGCGTCGATTCATCTTCCATAAGTTTCCTCATTGTGTATTTTCTGGAAGATTAGAATCTTTACTTTCGAAGTAATAGTCCATACACTTTCTCCAAACCGCGAACAATTACATAAAACCGATATACCTACGTAAAACGGATTCGCCACGATTGTTACAACCAAGTTTCTGTACCAGCTTCTAGATTTGTTTAACGCAAAACTGATTTTTACAACAGCAATCCATCTTCTACGATTAACGCAACCAACGATCGAGAACTTTTACCTTCGGCTCTATATTATCCTTAGGCAAACGTAATCAGTCTAAAACGAATTTTCACACCAACCCAACACGATTCTCCAATCTGTGCACCGTAGTGTTTCTAAGTTTCCACCGTGCGCTGACACGATTCGGTCACAGAAAACTTATCCGAATTGATCAATCCGCTGAAATTCGTCAGGATCTTGAAAATCTCACCGAAAAACTTCACTGATTGTTCCCCGACGTCGTCGTTTCGTCGTGTTCGACGTTTAGACGAGTGCGTTAGAGACGTCTACGAAAGAGCACCGAGCGTAAATCTGGTCCGCGGATCGGATTCCAAACAGGTCCGTCCGAGTTTAAACGACAGAGTCAAAGAGAGGCAAGTCGCACGCGAATCCGGAGGTGAACCGCGGCTAATACTCGTGGACCGTCCACTAGCAGGATCGCCCAGTAATATCTGTGACTTTGGCCGGGAAAGAAGGCTTGTCTATTTTAACGGGTCAGGGAGACAGAGACAGAGACAGAGACAGAGAGAGAGAGAGAAGCGCGCGCGCGCGCGCGCGTGCACAATCTAGTCTCGCAAAGGTCTGCGCGGTAAAGCGAGACACAAGAAAATACAAAGAGGAGACGAGACAAAAGGCCACGCACATAGGCAGTCGCTCTTACGCTCGTTCTTTATTTCGTCGAGCAGAGACGAGAAGAGAAAGAGAAGAGAAAGGCGAGAGAAAGGCAAGAGGAAGAGAAGAAAAAGAGAAGGGAGAGAGAGAGAGCGAGGAGAGGAGACGAAGAATTGAGAAGCAGAGAAGGAGGCGGCACAATTTATTTGCGGACCCCTGCAGCACTGTGTCAGCGTGCGATGGCTAAAACTACTTTTCTTCCTCCTCTTTTTCTCGTTTCATCTCGCTCGCCGTTCTTTGCTTCCCGTCTTCGTCGACGATGCAATGGACATTGTCATTGCCATTGCACCATAAATTGGTTTAGCTCGCGTAAGAAAACGACCGTGCAGATTATAATTTTCCTCCATTCAAAGCTTTCCTTTCCTCTTGATTAGGTGTCATGCTTCGAACGATCGGTCGCTTACCTTCGAACAAAGATCTCTGGCTTATAGCTAATTCCTTCCTTTTAACCTTTATAGATTTCTATTCGTTTTCCAGAAATTAATCACTTCTTTTCTTTTTTTTTTTTTTTTTTTGGTTGTCGCTCTTAAAGACAATATGTTGTTTTCTACAGTTTCGCCGATAAAAAGTTGCAGGCGATCAAAAGAATTAACGGATAAAGTCCCGAAACCCCAACCTAACCCGAACCTAACCCATCCTCCCAGTGACCAATCGAAATAAAATATTAACTTCAGGTACTTGTCAATTTCCGAGATATTAGTAGAACAAATTTTTAGCGTTATACATCGAATTCTGGCTGTACGAGCGTCGCTGACACAATCGTCCCCGCTATAGTTAATAGTTATCTCGGCGACTCGTCGAATAGCCGGTGACACGATATAATACAATAACGATATCGACCTCAGTACCTGTAGGATATTCCACGTAAGTTACAGGTTACTGTAACTTTGATCGTCCAAAGACACACATGTTTCATGTTCTATTTAAACATTCTCTAAAGCGATCAAATGCTTGATCATTTTGCGACCGGCTAACCCAATCCAACTTGAAAACTAAGGCCGATCGCCGGTTATGTGTTATATTGTCTGTATAAATATAAATATATACATATATATATATATATATATATATATAACATACGCATACGGTATATTGTAAACTAACATTTTTCGGCCATTGAAATGAAAACGTAACGTAGCTTAGAAAGAAGCGGCCTAATTGTAGGTGCGCTATAGCTACTGAAGCCGATATCGCCACTGCGCCATCGGTCATCGGCTGTTTGACAATCGACAACTAGTACAGCGAGAACGGTTGAATAGCGACGCATGTATAGGCAGAATTCGATATATGCTACCGAAATATTTTTTTATTAATATCCGAGGAAAACTAATAAACGCTCGAAGCTCGAATTTTTTATTCGTAGCCTACAGCCATCTTTCCCTTGCCATGTTCCCCGCGACTCTCAAATTTCATATCGAATCGTCATGGAATTACAGCCGAATTAACAAACATGTATTGTCACGATCTCTGGTTACGCGAGATGTTTGCTGCCCGATCGTTTCAAAGAAATGGAGAAAATCTACTACTAATCATAAATGGTATTTATCCGTAATCCTAGTAATACATCACACGTAATGCGACAATGATCTTTTATAGTACTATCACGGAATGAAAACAAAAAAGCAAGATAAGAGAACGATTGAAAGAAATATATAACAATATCGATGAATTCCTTAACGGTGTTCTGCTTAATTGATTTACGTTTTTGACTTAAATCTATCGTTATTGTACGCGTACATACTTACATATATGCGTGTAACATGTAGGAAAATCGAATGAAATGAATAACTGAAGGGTAATATTTGTATACGTGACGTGTCAAATCGGTAAAAACTAGGATATTTATGATAAATATAAATGTAAATGGCTAATAACTTATCAAAAACTCGTTCCTTACTATACTTCGATGGTAGTACTTGTACCTTATTTTAATAGTACATTACGGATAAATAAGAATAGCCTATATTTTAACTGGTTTTCTAATTCCGGAAACGTAGTATAAAATATATAATGATTTAAGAAAAATATTGTAATTTGGAGATACTAATGTCACTTTTCCAATGCTCGTACAAATTTTAAATAAATCGTCAAGTTGTAAGTCCTCGAATGCTTATCGTCAAACAACTTTCCAAATACTCTTTGATATCTTAATCACGATATTTTATCGTCTCGAACGTCGTTCAACTTCTTTGTATTTTGTCACCTAATAATATCCTAATAACTCTGAAATAATAAGAAGGAAAAATCAAGTTAAATTAAGATACTATTTAGTCCCGATACATACTACCTACTACCTGTTAAATACATTGGATCTATCGTCGACTAAACGCAACGATTTTTCAATGGAATTTTCTGTATGCGTTTTTCTATAACTCTAACGCGGCTCTAACGCGGCTCTAACGCGGCTCTAACGCGGCTCTAACGCGGCCGAATCTCTCAAAATTTCTATTCATATCGTCACGTTCGTACCAAAACCATCGATTATTGTTTCACGAAACGATTAATGTCGGTAAAAAATCTCGTGTACAAGATAAAGCGACAAAACGTCTGCAAAACTTACGTTCTCTATAAACGAATCCCACAACCATTGTGACTCGTGCAGCAAGCTTCCTACCGCTAGGAAAATTTCTTTTCGACCTGCTCGATCCTTTGTCGCAGACACGTTCTGATCACGGAACAAGAAGACACTTTGGCGCAGGTTCGTTTCGCCGTGACGATTACCTTAAAGGCTCGCGATTATCTGTATACGCGCAGATATTGAACGATAAGGAAACGATAATGACGATTAATTTCCGAAGGAAGGCGAAGGAGGTGTCGTATCGAGCTCAGTCGGTAGCCCCGATGCGACGCAACGTGTGCGTTATGTGCGTGCAACGACAGCCTACGAAGAATAAGACGCACGGGATCCGTTGGATCAGAACCTAAATTAGGATCAAGCGTAACACGCATACGTCGACTGGTTTTCGCACGTGCACGTTCCCCTCTAATCCGTGTACCGAGATCACGTTTGCTCGACGAAACGTGAAAACAGATGCATATTCATGAATCGCCGGTGAACGTACCATGCACGCGCTACAGATCCCCGGTCTCTTCCTCACGCTGCATCGCATCGGTGCTTGATATACTACAGATGTACGCGGTATACGAGACGCCCCTGTGGCCTCGCGTCCAGTATAGCTACCGATGGGATCGAGGATCGAGAAACACGAGCATCTAAGAATCTAATCCTAAACCCGATCATCGTTGTGTACGATCGTTGATGACCAACTGCCTATGCATATGTGTACACACGTCTAATATAACGTATAGGATTTGTTTCCTATTCCTGATTTTATGGGATCACCGCTGTTTATGGTATAATGTACGCGCGATATTTGCTTCTTGATTATCTTTACTCGAGAAATATAATCGATATTGTCGACGGGTCACTCTTTAATGAATTACTTACTTCGTAAAGTCAGTGTGGTCTGCTATGTTGTTGGATATCGCGGACTAAAGTTGAAATTCCCGTGACCAAAGGGAAATGAAAGAAAAGAAACGGATAAAAGAAAGAGAAAAGGAGAAAGAAATCTCATCTTTCCAATCGTAAGACACGCACTTTTACATGCCAGGAGTACGTGTACCCTATATTTCTCCGTGTCCTGTTTTCACCGACGAGATCCAGGAGGAGAGCGTAACGGACAAAACGACTGGACCTCGCGTATACAATGTCAACAGGGCAGAAAGGAGAAAGGCCGGAGAACGCGTAGAATTTAATCGCAGTTCGATCTAGCGCACGTTCTTACCTTTCCTTCTTCACTCTCGCCTTCCTCCCTTTCTTTTTCCAGACAAAGACAAAGTCGTTTAATCTGCTCGAGCATCGCCGGCTGCGAGCATTTACGCGACACACCATAGAATTATTTCAACGAACCAGCCGGTCTAGCTGGAAATTTAACGAGAGTACGCTTTTCATCAGGAATTGCCTGGCAAAACCGTGGATTTATTATTGACCGAGTTCGCAGTGTCCAGCTCGTCTAACCGAATGGGTACAATTTCTCCTCTTCTCCAACGTTCTTCTGTCTATGGCTATTTATTATTCCTCGCGAAATGCGAGCTTGCGGTGCATTTCTTGATAACGAGATCGCTTCCTCGACGTAACTATTGTAGTAACTGGTAAACACGAAACGGAGGACCTTTTCGAGACCTTTCGTTGCGTTGGCGATAATCTATCCGAGTAGGTGGGTGAAATACGCGATGAATTATGAAATGAATTATAGTTTATTTCTTAGAGAGACTCTTATATTATATATAAGCCTTAAGAAAGATTCTTCGTATTGTCATTCTTCTATCTATGATCTTTCGGTTCAGATACCTTTCAACTTCCGGTTGGACCAGCTTCGCTGTTCGATCATTTACCAAAAATTGCCGAGAAATGTGTTTATACGATAACGTAATGATATTTTGAAAAAAAAAGGCTGTTCTATCGTGACACAATTGTATTTTGTTTCCCACGATTTTAGTCAAATCTCAAGTAATTGATACGATTCAAAAGATGAAATTCTTCGTCGTCAAATTCTTGAAAAATATATTTCTCTGTATTTTTACGCTTGTTCTTGTTTCGTTGTCAAATCGTTGTTCCAGTTGATGTAATAGATCAGGCGGAAAAAAAAAGTTGTTGTTACTTTCGACGACTTGACGCAATGGTAAAAAGTGTATTAAAAGTTTGTTTAAAAGTCGATAATAACTGCAACTTCGTTGACGCCCTTTTCTCCGCGTAACGTTCGTAGCCCGTGGATAGATCCGGCGAATTTATTTTTCAGATGCGAGAGACCATGCCAGAACATGACAGACGCTCCACGATTTCAACCGGGAACAAATCAACTCGCATTAAACACAATTACCCAGCGACAGATGACGTAGGGTATATACCGAGTTAGTTGCTACTACTAGCTATCCGGCAAATTTGATCAAGCTGCCTTTACTTGAAGAATATCTACCCGTCACCAGTCCTACGTGGCCGAACATATCAATTGCGATAAGTAGCACTTATTATAATGATAAAATAAAAACGTTAGATATTCTGAGGCCATTGTATTACGTTCAATTTACAATTAAAAAGAGAAGGAAAGAAAGAAAGAAAGAAAGAAAGAAAGAAATTTACATCTCCATTTTATGATAATATAAAGTCTCAAATTGCTGTCTAAATTACATCGAATAGATAATAGTGTGCCCGATGTTTGTGAAAACGAATCCGTATTGTACGAATAATAATAAGCAAGTTAGTAGTAATGTCTGTGACTTGTTCACCCTTTATATACGATATATGCATACCGTGTTATAATACAGTTTCAAAAGTTATCAACAATCATGCCAATAATTATATTAATTATTTTAATTACCCTTAGAATATGTACGCAATATGCGTATGCTTATATTCTCATTGTTATAAGAACATCTTTCGTGCGTAGAATATTGTTCGACATTTAGATAAATATACCCTCCAAGGTAGTGGGAAAATTTTACAGGGCACTTGAAAATATATCAAAACATCTGAAACCTCTAATAGATAGACCTCCATCTCTAATAAATACGCGTATTATATATTACCTGTCCTATTTAAATTATCTGACCACACCATTTTCTATTAAATTCGCGTGCAACATGCGCATATAGTAAAAGGCGCAACGTAACAACATAGTTACCGCTATCAATTGCACGCAGAGAGCAATCGAAATGAAAAGCCGCATGCTCGATGCAACGCGACGCGTTCCGTGTAATTTTTAAACAACGTAAACAAACTTACGACTTTAATTTCTCGAGGCTTTAACACGTTCACTGCTGATCGGATCGAATCACGACAAATATGTATGTACGTATATGTAGTTTTCCTAGAGAAAACCTATAGTTTGAGTTTAACATCGAAATTGATATGTGCTTGATACGCGTACCAACGGAAATATGAGACGTACGGGACGAACGTGTTAATATCGTCGCATTCGATGCCGACCTACGTATATGTAACTAAGTATGTAACTCTTTGTTTGAAGCGTGCGAACGCGAACTAAAAAAACTCGCGACGCGGGCAGCTGTTCGGGTTACATTGGGCTCGCCCCTGGCGCGTGGACGGTTTATTGACACACTCTCCGGGCGACCGCGTATTATTACCAGTGTCGTGCATCCATCGCGTAACGTTTTTCGAGAAAGGAAACGATTGTCGTATCATCGGGATGAATCTCGGCTCCATGGACTAGAAGAGGAAGAGAATCAACAATGCTTCCACCTCTCGTGCCATTCTTTTCACTCTTCGTGCGGTCCTTCTTTCACTTTCGCATCGTCGGGCAACGTTAGTCCTTTCGGATGCAGTTTCAAAAATGTGTACCATATTCCTTCGAACGACGAATTTCCATTTATAGATTCGAACGCGAGGAACAAATTTCGTTAGTTTCGTACGAAAAATGGAATCTTTGAAATTAAAGCGATGCGATATCTTGACGAGTCGAACGAAAGGTGAAGTTGTAAACGCGTTTACCGGGCGCAGTTACCCTTCATTTATAAGTGACATTCGCTGAGCGTTGTCGATGTTTGTCGAAAGATACATTAACCACGTTTTAGAAAGATGCCCGTTGTGATCGTAATCAATTGTAATGAAACGGGCACCTGTAGCAATGATGACGCGCAATGTGGAGAAGAAAGAAGGAAGGGAGAAAGAGAAACGATAGAAGAAGCGTGCTAACGCATATGCTTTTGACGTTTCGCGTCCGGTAGCGTCCGTGAACCATTGCGCTGCTAATATTTAGATTAACGCGGCAGTGACTATAGCGGCGTTCGATGATGTTAAGCTGTGAGAAATTCTTGTGATACTCACGTAAACGAGTAAGAATTTGACTGACAAGGGAGAAAAAGAGGAACGGCGACGACGGCCGGGTTCCGTCGTTGTTGCAGAACATCCTATACTTACATACTTACATACGTTCTCTTTGATCGTAGGTCATAGTACTTACACGGTATATCACTCACCTGCATGCTTCTCCGACTTCGGCGTGGAGGCCATCGCTAGCCGATAGTATGTCCTCTCGAGCCACGACACTATCTCACCATTTCTACGAATGATCGCATCGTAAACTACACACCAGTAACTGCCGCGGCGTTTTCAGTCTAATGTAAACCCGACGTGCACCGCTACATCTTCGTTTGTCAGCCATGTTTCGGGGCGCGAGCGCGCGAACCGCCATCGCGCGGTCACGATTCGAACACAACCACCATCCAGAGCAATATGGCCGGCCGACTGTCATTCGGGTGACATTTCACTCTATTTTCGATCTCGGAAGGATGTTTTCGAACGACTGATTTTTACAAGCGCAGCATGTTCTGCGACTGCACTCGCGCGAGAATAGAAACCGCGACACTGGTTAACCCGCTGCGACGATTCGCTTCATAAGTATCGCCGTGTGAAAATTAATCGGAGGAGTGGCGGCGCAACGACCGACTCTGCTACGTTGGTACAGTGGCTCGCAAAAATCATCGTCCATCGCACCGATGTGATCGAATACAGTCTGTAGCAAAATATATTTCAATGGCTTCACGGTTTAACCGTGATGAGGAGTGACTACCGAGGAACCAACGATAATGCATAACGAGACATTGCGTGAATTTCTTATAAGTTGAACGATCATTTGTTAAGAAAATAAAGTGAGTTAGGTGAAAACCATATTTCCTGTTTATGCCTCTCGAAGATTGGTAGAAAGTTATTATTCACATAAACCCGTGTAAAACCTCTGATATCAACAAATTGGGACACAAGTATACGGGTTTATTTTTGCCGATGTTAAAGTAAAATGGGCAACTCTGGCTTGAAGCAGCATTACGAAACTGCAAAGAAAACCGGAACGTTAAAATTGTCAGAGAGGAAACTCGACGAATTCCCACAAAATCTACTAGCTTTGTCGCCACTGTTACGTACATTGGATCTATCGGAGAACAAATTTGGTCATATTCCCGATGAAATTGGAAATTTCACATTATTAAAGCAGTTGAATCTTAATCATAACAAATTGACCACTTTGCCCGAAGCACTTGGAGCATTGACCAAGTTAGAATGTTTAAACGCAAGTTCGAACCAAATAAAATGTATCCCTTGGTCTTTATCTAAGCTAATGCGTTTGAAACAGGTCAACTTATCTGACAATCGTATAACCGAATTTCCCCCCATGTTTTGCGAGTTAAAATTTCTGGACGTATTGGATTTATCGAAGAATCGAATTACCATAATTCCCGACGCGGCTGCGGCGTTACATGTGGTTGAACTTAACCTCAATCAAAATCAAATATCGACTATATCTGACAAATTGGCGGAATGTTCGCGCCTAAAAACTTTAAGACTCGAAGAAAATTGTCTACAACTGAGCGCGATACCTACCAAAATTTTGAAAGATTCCAAGATTTCCGTTCTCTCTGTCGAAGGGAATTTATTCGAAATGAAACAATTTGCTAATCTCGATGGTTATGATAACTATATGGAAAGGTATACTGCGGTAAAGAAGAAACTGTTTTGAGAGTTATTCTATAGAATATTTACTACGAAATTTGTTATAGATAATAATAATAATAATAATAATAATAATAATAATAATAATAATTACATAATTATGTTATGACGTTGAAAACAAGCCGCATCGTGTTCGTGCAACTGTATTATACTCGATATCTGCGATAGAGTAATCATAAAAATAAAATTCTTAAATTATTCGCGAGATAAGAACGTTTTTAATGAATTGATGAATGCTTCTACGGAAAATCATTTTTATACTTAAAAAAACAGAGAGAGAGAGAGAGAGAGAGAGAGAGAGAGAGAGAGAGGGAGAAATGCATTCATTAGTGGATGATAAGCTCGATATACGATATAAAAATTATATATACAAATAATGTACATACATATAAATCCTTATTATATTTGGTATAACATTCAGGATTTCAGTTTTTATTACATGGATTATAAAACGATGTCTTGATATATATTTCGCGTTGCGGTATAGTTCTTACAGAAATGATCATATATACGTATAATTTGTGGAACGTTAGTAGAACGTACAATAATAATAATAATAATAATAATAATAATAATAATAATAATAATAATAATAATATATTTTGCGAAAAATTTTTGCATTTTTTTTTTTTTCTTTTTTTTTTCATGTTTCAAATAAGCAAAAACACCATTTTTAATCTCAAAATGTTCCCCATTTTGACATATCTATACATATTTCTATACGCTGCGAACTAAACTTTATAGATACAATCAAAGATACGTTTAAAGCAAACATTTCCGAAAATTATTATAACCAGTTATAATATGTAAATGTACGCAAAACTTTATTATTGTGTGTATGATATTGCGTATGTGTAATCTAATTATTTCATAAATTAAGTTTCGTAAAAATAAATTTTGCTCTTATTTTGAACTTGTAACTTTTACTACGTTTCCTAATCAATTTTTGTCGCGTATAATTATAGCATTTGCAAGTATAAATATGCTGGCAAAATTATTTTACTATTGCGAGTGAAAAACAAATGATGTTCTGCATCCCAAAATGGCGTGTCTGGTCTTTGCTTTCTGAACAGGAAGAGCTGCTGAAATTAAATAAAAAAAATCGGCAGGTGAGTTACGGGCAGAAAAAAAAAAGTTACTTACATGCTTCAACTTCCAAGTTAGCAACCCTTCACTTGCGAATACGTGAGTAGCTTAAGTATTACTTCGTTAGGCATAAGAGATTCGTATTCCAGTCTTCTGCCGATTGGACAATTACAGCTAATTTTAGAGCGCATTCAATATCCAATGATCAGCTAATATGTGAATAACCAATAGCCAAAATGTTATCTAGCTCTTGCGGCGCTTATACTTAGTACAACTGCTTAAGATTAGAGCGGCAAAATCGTTATTTACACATAAACGTAATATAAAATTGATTTACGAATTCGTATTTTGCATACAAGTTAATTACAAGAAGCTATCGAAATTATTATTTTTCAAAACTTGATAAAATCAGTTGCGAAATATGAATATGTTGTTTTTTTAAACAAATCATTACATTTATTAACTATCGTATTTTATTTAATAGTAATTCAAGGTCTGTTTTGGATTATTTAAAGTGTAACAAAATTTATACAGGTTTAGAGTATAGATGACGAGAATGTTGTGTATGAAAGATGTACCACTCTAATTGTTGAAAGATTGCAAGATTTCTATATTCTATATATCGTTCCAATCCCGAAATCTTCTACATTTTAAATAATTACGGTAATCCCTTGTAATTATCATAATATAACAGGGTCTTTAGCTACGCTGTCATCAATTGTTTATATTATACCTGTACCACAATAGAACGTCCAACTAACGACCATGACCGTACATCAAGATTTGTATGCCCTGCGCCATGTTGTTCACGAATTTTTACACGTATACCGAAACATGATATACGGATGCATGTATTTAGAACTTTTGTTAATAGTTCGTTCGGTTATTTTCTTGCGCTTGGGAACAAAGCAGGGTTGGAGAGATTGTTCATAAGATAAGAACATTTGTCGATGAAACAAACGTACAAGGTTATAAATTAAGGCTATATAGCATTCATGAAATACAATAATAAAAAGTAGACTCGGAACGTTGACCGACTAATTATCTCTGATTCTATTTGACGAGTTCCGAGAGATCGGCGTTATACTTTCTAGGCAAAAGTGTAAATGTAAGTGTAAAGCGAAGAGAAATGGGCATCCCTGTTTCGTTAGACATCCCTACGGGGAGCACTGGCACCACGGTAGGTTAGTTGAGCAGCGTAGTCTCTAGCAAGTGTTTCCCCGAATATGGCGGACGGTGGTTATTCGAATTTTCAAGGGACACAATGAAAGTGCACCGAGTTCGCGGCGGTGATGTCCGTGTGTAAGGGCGTGTGGTGATCCTGAGGGTGGCCGACGTAGATACCCGGGCGCCGCCGTGATCGTAACGGTTGCATGCGTGCCGGCGTGTCGCCATCCTGACTTCACGGGATAGGGTTTTGCCGCGCCGCGATTCTGTGTCTGAGAGCGACCGACCGTGGCGGGGCCCCCATGCTTGTAAATGGCTGACGGGAATCGGAAAATGAGGGCCGAACGTCGCGCGTGATTCGACGGCCAAGACGCTGAGGTACGACATAGAAAAGGTGTTTGGAGATCGAACGATATTCGCACGGTCTTCTGTCCTATAAACACCACCACCGGTCCAAGCACCGCCCGGTGTTAAGAGATGTCCCGGGGGTTGCTCCTGTCTATCGTATCGCCAGTGTCTTTGTCAATTAATCGGTTTTAAGGTCTCTTCTGTTCCCTTAATCGGCAGAGGATCTGATCTCATTCGACATACTTGTCATCAACGATAAAAATGTTCTCGAAAGTGTAGCCGCTCGTGCGCGACGTTTCGTCTTGTTTAGAACAGCATTTGTAGGTGCTCTCGTTCGTTAACGAGAGCGAGAGCGCGCGGACTGGTTTTTAATGAGATGCCGATCATATGGTCGTTATTTCTTTCGCAGGTATACGCGATACTTTTTTCATTCTTGTAACGTACTTATCGCCGCTTGTAATGGACACGTACATAAATGAATGATTTGGCGGACGACCATCTATTTTGCACATTTGCGTGGACCAAGCATTATGTGTACGTGCATGTAAGATTTGCATTCCTTTCGGATTTCAACAAACAAACATTTTACAAGAAGATTGTATATTAACATGGCCTTTCATTCGAAATGTTAACCATTTTCCTAACGTAATTATCATAATTTTACCTCGAAACATGTTCAATTTTACTTCTATAGGATGCTATTTATTTCATAAAAGGCTAATTTCCACGTATGTCGAGTTTGTTTTATAATTGTTTAATAACATTAAACAGCAATTTATAACGTAAATACATATGCGGTGTAGTATTGGTGTAACTAATAATATAGAAAGAAGCCTTATCATGTTGATGTTATTATTTACTATCAAATCATAACATGTTTCTTCTATAGTATCTAATCATTCTTTTTTATGATCTGTACGTCTTATACAGATGAACATTAATATCAGCTTTTTTTCAGAAATTAAACAATGTTAATTAAATTTAAAACAATGCCTTTAAAATGTCTTTAATGAAATTCCCTTTGTAACATTTGAATCTAAAATTAAATAACAGCTATTTCATTACATTATTTAGATATGATTCGATCGTTAATTTTATTGTGAGTCAAGCTATATCGTTCTTGTTTCATGTGACCGTAGAAACAGGGTAGAAAATGTCAGAGCCAGAAGAAAGTCTGGCAGCGCCGGATAGCACTACGAGGGAACAGAAATTGGGTTTCTCTCATGGGGACGACGTTCTTCTTCAGCACAAAGATGGAAAATATTATCTTGGAACGGTTGTTGAGGTACATTCGTGTAATATTTCTCAAATGTAGCTGATTTTCTAAATTTTCCAATAAAACATAATTACATCATGTTTTGCTATCGGATTTAACATAGTCAGTCGTATTCAAAATAGCTAGATGAGACTACATTTAACATAGTTTAACATAGTATTTAACATATTTGGAGGAAACTCTATTAAACACTGTCTATACAGGTGGATTTGGCAAGGGAGAAATGCCTTGTCAAATTTATGGACAACACCTCCGCATGGTCCTCTGTTAAGGAGTTGACAAAGCTATCAATGCCAGATTCTGATGTTATGTGCGTTCTTTGTAAAAAATCTCAGCCCAAGACTGATAACGACATTATCGTTTGCGACAAATGTGGACGTGGTTATCACCAACTTTGTCATCAGGTAATAGGGCAAAAAGAATATATTTGAAAGAGAGATCGATATTTCATGTGTAAACGTCCCAACACGTTATGAGATAGACTTTGAAAGCGTATGTACTTGCAGCCTCAAATATTAAAAGAAGAAACTGCAGCCGAGGCGCATTGGATGTGTAAAAGATGTATAGATAGTCAACCGCGTACGCGTGAAGTTGTAGAACCGAAAACTTCTATGGTAAAGGCAAGTATCAGAAAAGTTTGCAGTGGTAGGGACCAACCTCAGCCGCCACCAGATGATATGACAAAGTTGCCGTACGATGTAAGTATCCAAGACAATCTTTTGTAATCTTAATTTGAATAGTAAATCGATAATAGTAATAATAGCCGAACAATATTAGTCCTTTGCTTATATTTTTAAATACATTATTTTGTTGAGAAATATATTAGAATACTGATAGAATCAATAGTTAATGTTTGTTACAGCCCAATATGTTAAATTGGGACGCGCATCATAGAGTAAATGCGGAACAAATTTATTGTTATTGCGGACTCAATGGCGAATGGTATACGCAAATGTTGCAATGTGCCCGTTGTAAGCAATGGTTTCACGAGAAATGTGTCAGTTGCTTAACTTATCCTTTATACAGTGGAGATAGGTAGGTGAAAATGATAGGTGAAATCTTGATAAAAGTGTTCCATTCCTTATTCCTATGGCGGCTTTAATAATTGATGTTATTTATAGGTTTTATGTATTTGTTTGTTCAATGTGCAATTATGGCAAAGAATTCGTACGGCGACTGGAATTGAAATGGGTAGATCTGGTGCACCTGATGTTGTACAATTTAACTGTTTACAATGCTAAAAAGTATTATGATTTGGACACTGTTATTGTACCTTATGCCAATGATAACTGGAACACTTTGCAGCTTCCTCCACGGGTGAGATGTTTTATAGAATTTTTCGAACGTTAAGTTCAAGATGTTTTTACTTGGTTAAGAATGTGCACAAATTAGACACTTAAAAAATATGCGTATGTATTTGTTATTGTTAGATCAGGGATGTCAGTGCTCAAATACGCAGAGAATCTATACTAGCAATATTGACAAATAATAGGAACAGATTCAAATGTGGCAGAGAAATAAAGAAACGTACTACGATATGGGGTCTTAGAGTTAGGTTACCACCACCGTGTCCAATTGTTAATCTTCCAGCAACTGGTGTAATAGATGATTCTGTGTTACGTAGATGCTGGGGTGCTAATAAAAGACTGCAATATCTTCCTCCGCCTACAGGGTTAGTTACCGCGATATTGTTGTTTAAAATACGTACTTTAATTGTTATTATTTTTCTTCCTTTTTCTGTCTCCTTTCGTCTTTTCTTCTTTTTAACGACCTTGAAAGAAGTATCGTTTTGTTGCAGACCGATATCATTACCGGAAAGTACAAAACAATTGACTGCATTAAAACAAAGTACAGCAGAAAACTTGGAAATTCCAGTAAATCCATCGGACGTGGTAATGCGTGGAACAATTTATCAGAACTCGGAGGCAGAACAAAGTTCATGTCCGAGTCCAAGCCCACCGAGTCAATCGACGCAGTCCCTGAGGGAAAGGTAGGGCTGTGGTTCACTGTATCGACGAAACGTAACAACGTGTTTCCTAAAATACTTTTGATTGTTGTTATCTGTTTATCCGTTATAGGTATATTGGAGGTGGCTTTGTAAAGAAATCATTCCCGTTTCCCAAACTTAGTTTGCAAAGAAGGAGACGTTTAATGGCATTAGGAAGTTCTCGTGAAAGAATGTTACGTAAACACAAGAAAAGAGAAAAGAGCGACGGTGCTTTAAGCAAAGCTCAGGGCGTTCGAGAAGCTAGATATAGGAAAGCAAGGAAATTACTGAAGAATGCTATAGCTAAGGTAATGGATAACNAAAAAAAAAAAAAAAAAAAAAAAAAAAAAAAAAAAAAAAAAAAAAAAAAAAAAAAAAAAAAAAAAAAAAAAAAAAAAAAAAAAAAAAAAAAAAAAAAAAAAAAAAAAAAAAAAAAAAAAAAAAACAAAAAAAAAAAAACAACAAAAACAGCAGCACCAGGTATAATTACTATGGGGCTCCGTACAATCGGGGTTCGATCCAATTGCTCGTTACATATTGCAGAGTAAATCCCGTAACTCGGAAACATCTGATCTACCACCGACGCCTCCAACTTCAGTTTCTGGTCCACCTACGCCGCCAGCCACAACTTCGGGTATATCTGAACTATCTGTGCCTAGTTCTGTGGAATTGATGCATCCTTTACCACCATCTACGCCTGCGGATACAAGTGGGGATGAAACCAGTTCAAGAGGAACCTTGGACTCCTTCATTCCGCCACCCAAAGACTTTGAAGGCAAGAATAATCCTTTTAGAAATCTCAGTGATTTATTGGGTACACCTGGCAATCATCTCACTCAAACAAATTCAAGTACCCCGTCACCGTACAATCAATGTCCAATTACATTACCTCTACCGCTTACTCCTGTTATATCTCAACCGCCGGTAGTGCGGCCAGCCAAAAGACAATTATCGGAAAAAGACATTATTATAGACAGAAATGGGCAAGTTAAACGTAGACGTCAACATCGGAGAGGACGTCCATCGCAACAGCAGATACAACAGCAGTATCAGCATACTGCCAGTAAAACGGCAACCATCTTACCGGCACGTAATAACGAAATTAAAAGTGAATTTGCAAGGAATTTAAGAAGTTCGTTTAACGGTGCCTCGAGCAGTGCTAGTAGTCAAATTGGAAATTGTGTCGATTATGCCTTAAACGGGAGGAGACTAAGACAACGTCAAAACAATGACAAATTACCGCCTCCAGATCCACAACCACAAAAGAAAGGTAGCGTACCTTCATCCCCAAAGTGTTCGCCTGTTAAACAAAGTGCGCCCGACATATCTCTGGATGATCTAAAGTCATCGGTGAACATATATTTTGGAGCAGCTAATAGAATCGCTGCTGGTGAAAAGTTTGTCATCAGAGCAAAGAGGATAGGACCAAACGGTCAGACTCAATACCTAATCGAGTGGGAGGGACTTAATACTTAACAATAAATCAATCATTTCTTTATAATTATAAATGCATTGCAATCGTATAAAATTTCTGTTAACGAATCGAGCAAGAGCGATGTTACACGGTTGCTCGATCAGTTTGAAATCTCGACGCGTAAAGGAGACGATTAGTGACAAATTGATGCAAGTCGCATGCACTGCCATTCGTTACATATGTTTATGTAATAAGTATATATTAATTGGTGTACGATGTGTGACTGTTCTTGCAAATGTAAATTTTATTTCATTCGATCAAGAAACTGCGAGTCTTACGAAGAGAAGCAGGTTGCGAACAATAGTAAATATAAATTCATTGCTGGACAATGAATTTGCTTTGCCATTTGTATTTAAAGTAAAAGGCCGATTCATCGATTTGTTCCGTTTCATATACCGGAAAACACGAATGTTCTCCTTTTTGTTTGATTCAAATTCTATATTCAAAATGTACCGTCCATGATTACCTTCGATGCATAAAATTCAATTAACGTTTCTACATCTATTTTAATATAAAGTGAGGTAATAGGAGCATGCGTGAGGGAAACATTTACAAGAACAATCAGATACATTGCTTTATGAATTGTATATATTGTAGCATAGTAGTTTGACAGGAAAAAATCGAAGAATGTAAAGCAAATGTAAAAGGAGAAAGGAATCATTTGCGGCGGGTTTTGCATTCGTTAGAAATTGGCCAATCGCTCGTTTTTATAAGTTGCGGAGCGTGCACCATGATCCCGGCGAGAAAAAAAAAAAAAAAAAAAAAAAAAAAAAAAAAAAAAAAAAAAAAAAAAAAAAAAAAAAAAAAAAAAAAAAAAAAAAAAAAAAAAAAAAAAAAAAAAA
>JACXIT010000010.1:634662-640489 GCA_014737525.1 Bombus difficillimus | reverse complement strand
ATTTCTTATACGATTATTTTTAGTTGTACAAAATTCGAGTCTATTTTTAGTTTTTAATTTGTCCCGAACGATTACGACGTTAGGAAGTAACAACGAAAAACTTTACTAAAGCCGTTCGGTAATCATTCTTTCTTCAGACACTAAAGAGGAATCGAGAGAAAAAGATCATGTTTCGCTATACCTAATCAAGCGGATTTACGTTTGTTCGTTCGACGAATTTCGATATTTTGCTTAAAGTAAGAATCGTATAAATTTTCCCTGAACATCTGGATACGAAAAAATCGCGAGTCAGTCGTGTTTAAACAGATTTACCTAAGATAGGTATTTTTAAGCGCTATTTATTTAATCTACTGTACGTAACGATCATCTTTCTTTGCATTGTAATTCCTTTAGAGAGGTTTTGTAAAGTCGCGACCGATTATCGTTTGTACGAAGCTCGGCGAAGATGAGTTTTAGCGATGGCAATCTTGAATCAAGTCAAGGTATATACGATTTTCTGCCAATTACATATACATTACATACACATTCGTTTTTTATACGTTTCTATATTGCTTTATCTTCTCCTCTTTTCTTTTCTTTTTCGGTTTTCTTGTTTTGGTTCTTTTTTTCCTCATAAGAGAAGAGGGAGGGAGGGAGGGAGAGAGAGAGAGACAGAGTGTGTTACTTCATATTTTGATTGTCTTCTTCGTGCGTTAGAAAAATATGTGTTCAAGTGTGTTCAGACTGTAATCGTAATCGTAATCGTAATCGTAATCGTATTATACACGCTACAAGATACAATTTTCGTAACAATTTTGTATAAAGGATACTCAAATAGCACGGATATCTTATTTCTAATTGTACAACCTTGCGCGAAACGTTATACTCTCTAAAGGAAGCGTATATAAGTATATGTTGGACGAAGACACTGCCAAACATCTCTAAGTTATAATTTAATAAACAACGTTAGACAATACTGCGCTATGATACGTCAACTTCTTAATTAAACGAACGTTGTTGCGTTTATAGTTTCTTTTGTTCTCCCGTTTTTTTCTTTTTCTTCTTTTTCTTTTTTCTCTTCTTTTTTTTTTTTTTTTTTTTTTTTTTTTTTTTTTTTTTTTTTTTTTTTTTTTTTTTTTTTTTTTTTTTTTTTTTTTTTTTTTTTTTTTTTTTTTTTTTTTTTTTTTTTTTTTTCTTATTTCTTTTTTTCCTCTTTTCCAAGTTCACCTTTCAAGTTATGCTCGAGGAACCGGAGACACGAGCCGAACCTAAATACAACGTAGAGCCGTTTATCTCTTTTTTCCCCCTTTTTCTTGCTTAGGCTATTCAAGAGAGAAAAGAAGACGCAAGTTACGTATACTCGTGGATTTTTCACACGAATGATCCAACTCGTGATCAAAATTTCATTTTCTTTTCTCTGTTCGATCAGCGTCATCGAAGTAGATTACTCACGATCATTCGCGAGAAAACGATTTAATCAAATCGATTAATTTGTTGCGGCCGTTGCGTTATCACGTTGTATCGTTAGACAATCTCTTCCTTTGCTCTTTCTCATTTTGTTACGTTTGCGCGATCTATCTTGTAAGTTTTACGGAAGCGACAGTTTTTCGTTTTCGTACCAGTGTGATCCGCTGCGATCCGCTACGTTAAAGTCACCTTAAGCGTGCCAATACGAGATCGAATCGACGAATGCGAAAAGGAAAATTTTTAAAAAGGATCGATCGTCGAAAGTTTTAACTGCTTTTGTAAGATCGAAGGTATAATTGTCCGATATTCACTGCGTAGCTTGAAAGAAAGCTGTAGTGTCGCCGAACAAATCACATAATCTCTCCACTTTGACTTTTATTAGGAAAAATTGAATTGAAAATGAACAGGGGATTTCAGCGTAAGAATTCAAAGTTGGCGTCGAATTTTTTCCAATTTGAAAATTATACTAAAATTCGCCGTCGTTTCGCGCATACGTCTATTCGATCGGAGAGCCGCGGCACAAGACGAGCGGGCGGTTAGAAGGCGACGAAGCGAGAGAAAGAAAACGTCAGAGAACTGCGATCAAAGTGCATTTACGTAGAAACAACAATCATCGTCTGCCGTAGAAAAAGGAAGCGTTAGCCGCTTCAAGATGAATGGAAGAATCAAGGGAAGAAGATGAAGCTACTCTGCCGCGGAGCTGCTCTACACGCGACGTAAGAAAGAAAAAGACTATCGAAAGTTAGACTTGGCGTTTCCACGGTGAAGCGACATAACGGAACGAAGATGTACTGCCAGTATCGATGTAAATATATTCCTTGCTATCCCCTTTCTGATACAACAACTGTCCCACCATCCCCCGTTTTTTAATGGAAATGCGCGAGGAATACTCATAGCCCTAATGTACGTAAAGGTTTGTACTACGCGATCATAGAGGCGGGAAACCGTCGCGTCGAGGAGAAACGTGCCTCGTTCCTCTTACGATTGGACTCGCTTCCGGTGAATGTATCCGACGTGTGTCGTTTTCGTGTGCGTGGTTCCGTTAGACACCGCTCTTTCGCCGCAAAATGTATTCTTCTAACGCGAGAGGAAAGAGATTCGATTGAATTTACTAAACAGGCGGTCACGATTACTTAAATATTTCGTTGCCGTGCTCAACGTTGTTCGTTGTTCGTTGTTCGTTGTTCGTTGTTCGTTGTTCGTTGTTCGTTGCTCGTTGTTCGTTGTTCGTTGTTCGTTGTTGTAAGAGATTAATCGTTCGATGAATGATTTTTCGAACAATGATACGATATTTCGAGAGTTTCGCGTCGTATAAGAACGACGGGAAGCGCGAATTCGAATAACGTATCTCGTTTATTCTTAAAATTAGGAAAATAGTTTATCGTCGACGAACAATCGCGGCATTCGAACAACGCAATTACCAAATTACTTTAGCTTAAATATGAGGTTAAATGTGACAGGGAGCATAATATTATTTATATCTCGCACTTTTACGGGTAGACATTTGTAAGACGAGACAAATCTCTAGTTACGTTCCGTTTACGTATTTAGTTATGTTACAGTTATTAGGTGATACTATAGATTAGCTAAATAAATTTGTATCGTAGTCCGTAATATCGTGGAAAATTCAATCGCGATACATTTAAGGATTAAATAGATCGGCAATTTCTATATGTTGCTTCTCTCATATTGGCTTTTTTTCCGGATAGATTTCCGTCGTTTGTTCGATTCGACATTAAGGCAGACTATAATGGATCGTCGATGACCGCCTATTTAATAAATGCGATAAAATGTTTTTTCTCGACACGCGAGTAACGTTCGGTGAACACGATGCTTTTTTTCTTTGTTCGATTTCGTATTCACGCATCGACAACCAATCGTGTAACGATCGTTCGACGCTCTGTTTCTCTCCGATGAAATGAAGAAATTCGAGCGCTGGTTGCCCGAATAATTTGCCTTCGTCGATAGATCGAATCGAAAAGAGAAGAAAAGAAAGGAACGATACAAGTAACGATCTTTTCGTGGCGAAGCGCACGAATTTTACCGTGTGTTTCGCGGTGGAAAGCAAAATGCAAAAGAAAATTGCGATGAAAGAAAAATTATTAGCAGCTAATACACGCTTTGAACCAAGGGTACTTGGGACGATCCATGTAAATACGCACCGTTTAAAGAATTTTTGTACGAGAAAAATTGTTCATAGCTACCGAACGTATATATATGATTCATAGCAAACGATCGTATATGATGTTTTACTCGACGTTCAGTATACAGGATGTATACGAGATATTCGCTAAAGTAGACAACAAAACCGTTTCACCGTAAGAGAGAATAAGATCAAGGATCCATTCTAAAGACCAAATTTTGACACCGTACATTGTGATTTTACGTTCCTAAAATTTAATTTAAACTTGAAGCAATTCCAATGATTTTATTTAACGACTCTGGCGACAAATGCAAGAGTACGGCTAATTATTTGACATTTTTTTTCTTTTCTTTCTTTTTTTCTTTCTTTTTGAACGATGTACGGGGTGTAATTCTTTAATTCTTTTTTTTCAATTCGGTTCGAGGCTTTCCTCTGAACGAATTTCACCCGTTAAAAAATTTGTGCTCGAGATCGTATTGCAATATAAATTATACTTTATCCGTCTATAAAATAAAACTTTATACCGATAAAAGTCTACCAATAGAAGAACAATTTCTAGATTTTCTAGAGTTTCTTCGAGTCGTAGTAGCATTATTTATTTCGCATTGTAGTCTATGTAGATGTATAATACGTACCCCGAACAGCACTTTTATACGCTGGATACGTGGAACAATTATTTCAATACAAAGTACAATTATTTCAGCGAGTATCCCGTGTTTTTAACTTCCTCGGATACGATTTCTTCGCGTCCCGTACTCGTTATAATCAGGTCGTCCTACATTAAATATCTCAAACAACGAAGGCTCGCTCGAAATAGGTGCCAACGAATTGCTAATAATTTTTCTGCGACGCTCGATTCTCTTTCCAACTTTCTTCTAACTTTATTCTAACGAATATTCCGATTTATCGCGAAACTTGCGATTCGCGAATAAAAAGATGAAACGAAATTCTTGTATGATTTTTGCGAAGAGAGAGGACTACGAGTAAATGAATAGGAAATCGAAGAGACGGAACGAAAGAGCGTATGTTTGCGATCGTAACCTGTGAGTAGAATCGGAGAAAAGGGGAAAACGTAAACGAGCGATCCTCTGATAATACATATTGCGGTTTCGTCGGTCGATCGATCAAGCGGAAGCGGAATTAGAAAAATTGGACGTGCGTGAACGGGTTTCTCGAATTCGAAGGTTCCACCCTGTGTATGCATTTCCGAAGCTTCGAAAGAGAGAAAATAATTTTCCGTGTGACGATCGAATTGCTTCGTTCGAGGATTCCTTGATTACGTTTCCGCGTATATTTCCATTCTTGAGGTTACTTTTGTGGTGTGGTATAGAGAGAGTGAGAGAGAGAGAGAGAGTGAGAGCGAGAGCGAGAGTGAAAGTTTGTATATACACCGTCTGCACTTTGTACGAATATCGCGATCGTCGTTGTTCAGCGAACTTTTTGTTTACTTTCGTCGTTTAATAAAGTGAATTCTTCATGACCTCTTCAATTAGCGGTGGTGAATGTAATTCGAAACATCCCCTTCTTCTTCCATGTTTTTTCTACGTTTTTACATTCTTCATTCGGCATTGTTCAAAGCCGGGTCGTCTGTCGTCTGTTTAATCTGGAAAGATACTTCTCCGGTTCTCAAGTTCGTGTATTTAATTTAGAGCATAAGTTGGCACGCAGGCTAAGACTAAGAAATACGATCGAAACGCAAACGATGAAATAAACGAAAGACGTAAAAACGAAGAAGAGCGAAACAAATAGGTCGGAGAAATTTTCACATTTTTTTATTTTTTATTGCTATAATACAATTTGATTGTTGTGTAAAATCTGTTGCAACATACCAAACAAAACGATGGTATCTATGTTTACATCGTTACAACATCAAGGAATGAGACACGGAAGCATAGCACGATAGAACGGAACAACAACCCTATTGTCGATGTTAGATTATCTTTATTATTACATCTGTTTTAAAAAGACATAACTTATTTATAAAAAATACGAGGATCAGGGTATCGGAAGTAAAGGGACGATTAGGGAGGAGAAAAGGCAGGATATGATAGGATCGAACAAATTCTCAGTTTATAGAATAGTTAATACTAATAAAACTCAGTACTTTTTACAAGATATAAAGGAATAACAAGATCTATCGTAGTAATTGGGAGTTTCTCTAACTTGTCGTAGATAACTGTAAATTGGAGCGTGTAACTTATCTATTCGCGTTTCTCTCGCGTTTCTCTTCCTCTCGCT
>JACXIT010000010.1:544662-629662 GCA_014737525.1 Bombus difficillimus | reverse complement strand
TCCCATCGCATCGGCAGCGACGGCGGAATGAAGAGGCGTTCTACCGGTATTGTCCTGAGAGTTGGCATCGGCGCCAGCGTCAAGAAGCCTCTTGGCCGCGTCAGCTCTGGCGTACCTTGCCGCCAGGTGAAGAGACGTTTCGCCGCTCTTATCCGTGGTGGCGTTTAAATCTGCGCCCTGTGCAACTAGATCGGCGATCACGGCCGCCGTTCCGTCGCTCTCGTCCTCCTCTTCCCCGGTATCTAATCCTCCACCTCGTACAGCAGCGACCATCAACGGCGTCATCCCGCAGGGTCCTCTGGCGTCCACGTCTTGGCCATGTTCGAGACTAGGCGGTGTCAAAACTCCGGCGTCCGGTCTACGAATCTCCGCGGCGTCCAAATGCTGCTGAGTCCACATTCGAGGCTCCGTTTCCTCGTAATCCGTAATGGCGGTGTGATCGCTGGCGTATCCAGGTTCTATCGCCCTCATCCTCTTCGAAGGTGGTAAATCTGACTCGTCGTCCGACCATTGTTGCGCTCGTCCGTTCCCTACATCAAGATCCATGCAATTCACCGACGGTTGTTTGTTCAGGTTTCTCATTTCTTGACCGTCTGGACCTCGTCTTCTCGATCTACGACGCTGTCCGCTTCCACTGTTGGTGCGTAAAAAACCTTCTGGGAACCAAGTGACACCCACCGCTCGTTTCCTTTGCGCGGTGACCAGCACACCGACCAACAATCCTCCGAGTACCACGATCACGATACCGATGAAAACGTACTTGTAGTTGGTTGGAGCGTCCGGGTACTCTGGACCCTGTGGCCCCACGACCCCACGGACTTGTTCGATCGGGAAGTTGCGAGATAAGGAGTGTTTGGACGCGGTGGCTGCCAGATATTCTGCCGCTTCGTTGGCCGATGGGAAACACACTGCTCCTTGAGTAACGGTACATTTTCTGTTGTCGATCTCCAAATAGGCGATTACACCACTTTGCGTGTTTGTGTAGATGGTGGTCGGTCGGCCAAAGAAGTTGGTGTGCAAACCGGGCTCTCTTTCTCTCTTCCATGGATATATCATGTCGTTGCCGAGTTCGTCTTGCTTTACTCTTAAAGTGGTTCTTAATTCGTGGCCGATGTCTCTGAGAAACGCGACCACGTTGGAGCGGAATGTCTGCATGTCCATCCTTACCACTACCGAAATCACACCTTCTGCCAATGATGGCGGCTCCCTGTCACAGTCCAGACCGTCCCAATTACATTCCTCGTTGTTGCAGCCATAATCGCAGTGCCCGTTGGCGTAGTGTTTGCGACAGTAAGCGTCATAGATAGGACTGTAGAAATGAGAAAAGTGATCGAACAATATTGTTATATTATTATTACGATAAGACGGATGTACGCGTATCTGAATGATATTGTAATACTTACTTGCACGGTGCCAATTTCCTTTCGCAGTCCCTTCCATCGAACAAACACTGGGCATTGTTGCAAACCTCGTCGCAAACGTCGTTCATGAAAACGTCCCAACAGTTGATAGGAGCGGTGCAATTACGCCACGGATTAATACCCAGGGAACAGTCATTTCCGTCGAAGTTGCAAGCGTATCTGTTACATTCCTCGTCACAATGGTGGTTACCAGACTTCTCCTCGCATCTGTTCTCAATGCATTTTTTTCTCTCCAATTCCAAGTCAAGATCGTACGCGTTCATGGTTTTCGGGATGTTGGAGCTCGGACTGCCGAAGATACCACCTCCGTAGTTAGGATCGTAAATTTCGCAGTTCTTACCGGTCCACTTGGGCGGGCAATCGCAAGCGTAATCGCCAAGAAGGTTTTTGCAAACGGCATTGGATTGTTGGCACGGATTACTGGCGCATTCGTCTCTGGCGTCTATCTCGCAGTGTGTCCCGGTCGTTCCAGGGGGGCAATAACATCTGTATCCAACGTCCGTTTCGGCCACTCTGCAAGTACCGCCGTTCAGGCAAGGCTCCCTGTCGCAATAGGAGCCGGCGAATTCGCAATTGTTTCCGTAATAGTCACTAGGGCAGAGACAAGTGTGTCCAGCTTGCTTCGCGGTGCAAACGCCTCCATTTTGACACGGTGAGCTGTCGCAGAAGTTCACTTTCACCTCGCAGTGGCGTCCCATGTAGCCAGGTTTGCAGTTGCAGTGATAGTTGTTGACTAATTGCACACAATCCTGAGTACCTGGCGAAGAACAAGGATTGGACAAGCACTCGTTGATATCACCCTCGCATCTAGGTCCCACGAAGCCCGGAGGACATTTGCATTCGAAACCGCCGACTTTGTCGGTACAGGTACCATTGTTGTGGCACGTGCCGACAGCACAGTCGTCCACGTTCAGCTCGCATATGAAGCCTAAAGTGCCAGGAGGGCAGGAGCAACTGAAGTTACTGATCAGATCGTGACACGTGCCGCCGTTCTGGCAAGGATTAGGCCTGCAGTCGTCCACGTTGAGCTCGCAATTCTGCCCTTGGAAACCTTTCGTACACTGACACTGATAAGATCCAACGAGATCCTTGCAAGTAGCACCGTTTTGACACGGGGCAGAGTCACACTCGTTGACTTCTTCTTGACAATAAGAACCTGTGTATCCTTCTAGGCAGTGACAACGGTGGCTATTACCTATGTCCTCGCAAGTACCGTTATTACACAGGTTTTTCTCCGGCACTCCTTTCCTTATAGCCGCGTCTTTGCAAGAAACCATCTCAACGTCACAGACTTTACCGGTCCAGCCAGGAGAACAATTACATTGGTACTTATTTTTGTGCTGGACGCAGGTAGCCTGGTTCTCGCAAGGATTATCCGCACACCAATCGACATACTGATCGCATCTGGCTCCGGTATATCCGTAAGGGCAGTGGCAAGTGTAATACTGAACGTGGTCGTGACAGGTGGCTCCATTCAGACAGGGCAAACTGTCGCATTCGTTGATACGATACTGGCAGTTTGAACCGGTGTAACCAGGTTTGCAGACACAGGTATAGTTGTTGATGCCGTCGATGCATTTACCGCCATTCATGCAGCTGCTGTCGGTGCAATCTTCGTCGTTGGTTTGACAATTTATACCGGAGAATCCGAGTTGACATTGACAAGTGTACGAGTTTACGTATTCTTTGCAGATTGCACCGTTTTGGCATGGTTGTGACAAGCATTCGTCTACATCGATCTCGCAGTGTTTGCCACTGAAACCGTCTACGCAGAGACAGGTATAGTCGCCGATACCGTCCAAGCAGGTGCCGCCATTCTGACAGGGAACTGGAAATGAAAAAATTGACACTGCTTAGATTTGCGTGTACTTGGACGATTAACGTACATAGTATTACAAATATATACTTATATATTATACATAGTATTATAAATATTAAATACTATAACCTATGTAATGATATGGGTTAATGCTTGATACTTACAGGAGGCGCAGTCATCGGTGTTAATGATACAATCCCGACCTTCGTAGCCCTTTGCACAAAGGCACTGGTACGAGCCATTGGTGTTTCTGCAGGTAGCGCCGTTTCTGCATGGAGAGGTCATTACACACTCGTCGACGTCCTCGTCGCACAGTCTGCCAGTGTAACCGACCGTGCAAGTGCAGGCGAAATCGAGGAAATTTGAGGATGGTGAACACTTGGCGCCATGAAGACATCTGCGATTCGAAAGCGGAACGATAACAGGTGATACGTTATAACGATAAGAGGATAAGAGGATAATAGGATAATAGGATAATAGGATAATAGATTATAAAACGTTTTTTTTTTTTTTTTTTTTATCCCCCGAATATAATCGGATAATCGTTGGACTCTACGCTTTTATACCAGTTATATCTTGAAAAATCGTCCATATACATAGGATATTGATTAGGAAAATATCTTGTCGCTTGGACTTTTTTTTCATATTATCATTCCAAGGTTTCGTCGTATCGTACTCCAATTTCAGTAAGTATAGTTTTGCCTTTGAGAGAAATTCATGAAAATCGGCTATCTTTAGACGAGGAGGTCACCCTCCGTCTCCGTTACGCAAAGAAGAATCTCGTGTCGTTCGAAGAAAAGAAGGTGGGAAAATTTTAGCGAAGCGAAACAGTAAAATTCGTTACTTGTTAGGTGAACAAGGATCTAGTTTGTCCTCGCAGTTCCTCCCCGTGTGTGGCAATTCGCAAACGCATTTATAATCGTTGACGAGGTCGATGCAAGAACCGCCGTTCTGGCAAGGATTGTCCGCGCAATCGTCGATGTTTGTCTCGCAATTAGTACCAGCGTATCCAGCTAGGCACTTGCAGCTGTATCCATTCAGATGGTCGTTGCAAGTGCCACCGTGTTGACAAGGATTCGAGCCGCATTCGTCGATGTCCGCCTCGCATCTCTTGCCTCCATAACCGGGCAAACAGTGGCAGATAAACTGGTTGACACCGTCCTCGCAAGTGCCACCGTTCACGCAAGGATTGCTGGCGCATTCGTCCACGTCGCTTAAACATCTAGCGTCGTAGTAACCGCGAGGACAATCGCACCGGAAGCCATTTATCAAATCTATGCACCGTCCGCCGTTAGCGCAGGGATTGCTGGCGCACTCGTTGATATCCGTTTCACAGTGTTGACCGGTGAATCCCGGCTCGCACTCGCACGAGTATCTGAAAGAAAACATACCGTCTCCGCTGAGGATACGATTAACTCTTGCCGTCCACCGTTTATTTCGCTACAAATTCTGAAACACACACAACGTCGACACGTTTCGCGAACATACTTTTAAACGATCATTTTAAATGATGAACGAAAAGTAGGGAAGAATTAACGCATCGTTAACGCTAAAACAAAAGTTGTCAATGTCGTGTTAAAGTTGCGGTTAAAATGGGCAAAACGTAGAATCAAGTGCGTTTCAAGTCGATTTGATTGCGGTAAGCCGCCAACACCCGATAAACGATCCCCATAACTAACGAACCATGGGCTCACCTATTGATCCCGTCGATACACTTGGCTCCGTTTCTACATGGATTGCTATAACATTCGTTCACGTTCACCTCGCAGTTTGTTCCAGACGTGCCAGGTCTACAAATACATTGGTAACCATTAATACGGTCTTCGCACCTTCCTCCAAATTGGCAAGGATTGCTCTCGCACTCGTCGATCTGCGTCTGACACAGTTTGCCGGTGAATCCTGGGAAGCAATTGCAGCTGAAGCTGTTCTCGCCATCGATGCAAGTGCCGCTGTGGCAAGGATTGGATTGGCAGTCGTTGATGTTCGTTTCGCAGGATGCTCCGGTGAATCCTGGCGGGCAATCGCACGTGTACTTGGCTATAGAATCCTGACAGATACCGCCGTTCTTGCACGGTGACGAGGCGCAGTCGTCTATATTGATTTGACAGTGAGAACCGGCAAATCCGTTGGCACAGTTGCATTTAAACGAATTGATCAGGTCGGTGCAGACGCCTCTGTTCAGGCATGGTTTTGCCGCGCACTCGTCGATGTCGATCTCGCACTGGGTGCCAGTGAAACCTGAAACAACGATGAACGAAATTATGTCTCTCGATACGAGCTAAATCAGATATAATACCTCTGTATAAGGATACGAACTTTGATCAAATTTTTCGATTATAAAGTGTATCGAAGTGTACTAAGAGTAGTGTAAGGAGAGTGGAGGCGGACGGGCTTGTAAGCTGCGAGTATGAATATCGCGTCCAAGTTGGATTTACGGTGTAATTAATGGTTGATAAATCGTTTGATTATTTGTCAAAGGTTCGGGACTTCGCATAACCCTATCGCTTTCATCTTTGAGTATAACTGGAAGTAATATACATCCACATATACGTGTAATGATTTTTTCCTATGGAGCGCGACTCGCGAAATAACGAATATCGTGGAGCAGGCGAACCGAGTCGTAAGACAGACAGGATCGTCCCTTTCGATTTTACCTTCGATACATCTTCGATTAGACGCGGCAATCGAGAAGGGGCATCGAACCCGGATCAACCAGATAAACGTCCATCGCTAATTGCGTCTATGATCGATCGACTCTTTACGCTTTTTTCCTCTCGCCTTCTTATCCGCCGTCTAACGCCGACGATGTCGATAATCGTGTCAATTATCGACGGTAATAACAACTGACCGACGATTAACAAGTTTTAACAACGAATAACTCGGCCATCTCGTTCGATTCTTTCTCGTTCTTTGGCTTTAACGTCAACTTAGCTTCGAGGCTGCTGCATCGAAGATACTCCTTCGCGTAATTTTAACGTAATTGAATAAAAATATCGAAACCAACCGATTGGGATGAAATGTCGGGTGAAAAAATACGACGACGCTGAAATACAAGCAGCGAGATGCAAAAGGTACGAAATCGTTTTTCATGATCTTTTGATATCTTTTATAAAAGAAGTCTGTATTATAGTAGAAGAAAGAAAGTTGACGACGTCTAATGTAATACAATTTCCGCTGATTGAGAGACGCGATCCAAATGGTCTGGCCGCTTAATTGGCGCAGAATTCATTTAGAAGAATTTAGAAGAATAAGCGAATCGAGTAACGGAATCGCAAAAGCGCGACTATCGAGAAATTCTTTGGCCGTATACGGCTGACTGACTAGCGATGACTTCTCAATGGGAGAAAGTTATCGTTCGAGATGCTTGGCCTTCCGCGTTACAAGGATTCGATCGAACAGAGCGCATACGCTGCGTCAGACAAAACTGATCAGAATCGCTGCTGCGAACGAATCTATTTTCGCCATATATGTCAAGCATATATGGCGAAGGAGAAAGCTACACGACACGTTCTACGCAGAACGTCAAGATTCTACACGTTTTGAGTTTATCGAAGAACAAATGGATATAAAAATTTGCCACTGTCCGACGAATGGCCGTTAAAGATTAGCAGGGATATCCATAATCCATAGTTGGATGTAAATTTATGGTTTTGTGTCGTCAAAGTAAAGTAAAGTATAGTATGTATATTCGTATTGTAGATATAAAAAAAAGGCGAATACGAATACGACGCTGTAAATTCCATCGGTTGTTCGCGGAAACGTCTTTTGCCGTTCGTCAACCGGATGACGCACGGATTTTTATCGCATTCGCATTAATATTTCTCTGTCTGTTTTTCCATTCGGACAATGATGCGGCTAATTCAGCTGTGAACGCACGTACGCTGTACACGGTGGCATATCCTCGTCGTTTCCTCTCGAATCTTTAGTACTAATACAAGCAGGCAACGAATTTACGCGCATCATGAATCATTAAGCAGCGTGCACTGATTTTTCTTCTCGGAACATTCTCGTATCGCGCTATGTTTGTTTTAATCTTGTTTCAAAGAACTTGTTATTGTATTAATACAATCGGCTTTTCTCCGTGATTTTCGCACCCATGTTCCGCCAGTTGTGGTCAGTCTTGTAACGGGACAAGAAACGAAAGACTCGAAGAGAATTAAACTGTTAAAAGCGAGAAGCGAGGAACGACGAAAGAACGTCAAGCACGATGTGGTCGCGTCGCACCAATTTTCCATCGGTCGCTTCTTCGTTCGTTCGTTCGTTCGTTCGTTCGTTCGTTCGTTCGTTCGTTCGTTCGTTCGTTCGTTCGTTCGTTCGTTCGTTCGTTCGTTCGTTCGTTCGTTCGTTCGTTCGTTCGTTCGTTCGTTCGTTCGTTCGTTCGTTCGTTCGTTCGTTCGTTCGTTCGTTCGTTCGTTCGTTCGTTCTNTTCGTTCGTTCGTTCGTTCGTTCGTTCGTTCGTTCGTTCGTTCGTTCGTTCGTTCGTTCGTTCGTTCGTTCGTTCGTTCGTTCGTTCGTTCGTTCGTTCGTCTGCCTGGAAAGGGAAAAAGGCGTACAACGATTTGATAGAATTGGTCGAATAGCGATTTGGGTTTGGCGAGAAGCGGAGAAGGCGAGAATCGGATCCGCGCTGTTCGCGGTCGTTCGTGTCCGTGCTGGCTACTCCCACGTTTAGCCAGGCGTGTTCGGATAATTGTAATCTATTGCCTCGCCGCGTCGCGCCGTGCCGCGCCGCTGTTCTCCAACCAGCCTACGCGCATTGATAAACTATGCGAAACCCAAGACACACGGCTCGCGGATCCACTCTATCCACGATCCATCCTCTTCCAATCCCTTCGTTCAGCATCGAGAGCGCCTCTCACCTCTCTTCGTCCTTCTCTTCCGTCCTTTTTCCTTCTGCATCTATACGCTTTTACGTTTAGCTTCGAACGAACGCTTTAACGAACGCGAATACGAATGCTACGGACACGAAAGTGTCTCCTCTACCGTCTTAATAGCGTATAGTGGAACGCGAGCTCAGCGTTTTATCCTATTCGCTTAGATTTCGAATTCGCTTAGAATTAGAGGGAGGGAGGGAGGGAGAACTTTTAATAAAACGTCAGCTTGTAAAATTATCGGCCATCGATCGGATACCTTTCTACATGATAGATTTTACTTGGCTTTGTCTAGAAATAAAATGTTCGCTTTATAAACTGTAGCGAAAAAGGAAAATTAACCAACGATACGATGCAACGAACAATCTGCAGGATAAGATTTTCTCCGACAAATATGTCAGAAAACTGGTATTTTAAGCCGAATCAACAAGATGGCTATCGACAACTTTCTTTACATGATCCTAGTTACCTGAGCACATATTCTACGTCACGCACTTGCTTTAGTCGCTCGTTCACCTACGTGACGGAGGATTCGTCCAACTGGATCTCGATGTCGTATACGTTATACGTAATATCGTTAACAGTCGTGTTCGATGGTGCGCGAATTTCACGTGGCACGTAATCGATGCGTGAGGTAACAAAGCGCATCGTGCACGTTATTAATCAACAACAGCCGCCACCACCCATCGAGCGTGCGTCCGCGTCCTACGCGAAACGCTTTTACCTTTTACCACCATCGAATATCGCTGCGAAATGGCTCGCGAATCCTTTTCCAACCAGCTATCGATGATGATTTTCTAATTTAAATGCGCGTTGCTTCGTTTCTCTGCTTCCTACGTACATACACGCATGTATGTATGTATTTGCAGGCCGTGTTCCGAGTCACGCTGAATATGTATGGCTGTACCGAGCCTGGTATCGGTTGATTACGAGCATCGAGGAAGCGAACAAACAGCAGCTTCAAAGATGCCGCTTTGCATTCGGCTAATGGGCTTAATGGTTATAACGTTAATGCGAATTGAAAACCATTGTTATTGGCAATCCGTGATACGAGACGAAAACTCATCGATGCCTTGGATCGCACAACGTTGTTATGCTACACAGGTATTTTGTAATCGTATCGTTCGAATGAGAGTCGATTTTTCAAACGATACGGTTGATATCGTAAAAATCAGCGACACTGGTATATTTTACACATGTAGAATACGTAGGTGTTTTCGGAGAAAGAGAAAGAGAAAGAGAGAGAGAGGGAGAGAGGAGAGGAGAGATTCGCTGTTGCTCGAGATACGTACTTGTACCTGCGATGCTGGCGAGATTGACTTCGCCCATAAAACACATTGTTGGCATTACCGCGCGGTCGCGGAATCCTTCGAAGATCCTCGCCTCTTGTAGATCCATATCGAGAGCAGACGGCAAGAGCAAAGTCACTCGGACGTTCAAGTTTGGACGAATAATCAAGAAAATGGTGAAAACGTTGAAAACGCTGGTTTCCGACGAACCCTTGGACGATGGCACGGCGGTCTGGCGACTTGGCTCGAGAACAAGCCCGATCCGTGTTTGGTTTAATTATGGAAGAGAGTCCGCGTCACGGAATCCACGCGTTAAAGAGAAATTCTTCTCTCGGTCCCAATCAACTTCGTTCCCTGCCTCGTTTGCGAAAATTTACAAGAATTTCTCGCGTTTCTCCAACGATCGACGTACAAGCAGAAAACGTTCCTCCGAAGATTTTAACGAGATAAATAACGTTCGAGAGGAAATAAAGGCAAGTCGACGGGAAAGATACGGGAATTTTGTTTCGGAATGCTCCGGCGATTTAACATCGCAGAATATAACGTTATTTTACGAAGAGAAAATCGAGGTTAGGCCTGAATTATTCAGGCAAAGAGACATACTTTCCATAGACGAAAAATCCATTCGTCTCTCGAATTCTCGATCAACGTAACTCGAGCAGAAACCAAGTCTCTGCCAACGAAGGCAGCCGTAACGACGGTGGGTAGATATAATAAGACGAGTGTTTCGAGTTTCGAGTTTCGAGTGATCAAAGTGGCTGGCCTGGCAAGCATCTTAGGGTCGAAGGTTGAGTTGCACGGAAGAAAAGAAGCGAGAGACGGCGAGCACCTGCGAGAGGCCAGATGATTTTTGCGATTAACGGTCGCGACTGCGCAGCGGTCTCTCAGCTACCTGAACGAGAGAGAGAAGCGGAGGGGGGTGGGGGGTGGGAGGAAGAAAGAGAGCTGTCTCCGCTTCGATCGTCCTCGGCGATGACGTTAATGCAGGCGACGCGACGTAACGACGAGTCGCAGGGCAGGTGAATCGCCGCCGGTGACTGCGTTGTTATTCACCGAATCGAATGAAAAGAAGATCTCATCGGATATCTCATCAAGGGAGTGAGAGAAGAAGACGCGCGAGGATAGCTGTTTCCTCGTCGAAAGACTTGGTTAAGGTTAAGCGAACGGAACGTGCTGTAATAAATTTTCCTTCGAATCGCAATCTCGGATGGTGCTGCTGTGGTAATTGTTTTGGAATTCCTTTTTCGTTCGTACGTATCTAAGAAATTTTGCGGAATAACTGTAGAAGAAACGGCGGAAAGCAAGCCGCGAGTACGCGCAACGTATACGCATTCGCGTTTTTCATTTACTATATGCCTGATGCCTGGCGCATCGGAACGCGACGCCGACGCCTACACAGATGTACCACACGTAGAGTATCGCAGAGGAAAATGACGGCATTACCCGTACCTCTTTTTCTATGAAAACACGCCCTCCAGTCTGTCGTATATCCGGCAAAGTTAACCGTAAATCCTCTCCCCAACATTTTTCCTAAGAATCTCTGTTTCTCCTATTCTGATGCAAGCTTGCATCGTACGTACACGTGGGATTTAGACACGAGCTGATACGACCGACGTTCGCCGAGGTCGAGCTAACGGTCGTATAAACAGCTAATTTCACGCAAGAGATCGACGACGAAAATCCGATGACTCGGACGTCTCTTCGAACCGCGCCTTTCCTTTCGCTTCTTTTCTTTTTTTTTTTTTTTTTTTTTTTTTTTTTTTTTTTTTTTTTTTTTTTTCGCCTTCGAAGAAAAATCTGCAGGAATCGGAAAACTCTGTGGTTCGGAAGAGTGTCGGACTTGCAGAAGCAGAGGAAGAAGGAGGAGAAGAGGTACCCCACCCTGACGCGTACATCTCACGGATAACTGTAAATTCGTGGATAGGAGAAGGCGGGGCGGAATCAAGTATGATTCGCCGGAAGGGATAGAAAAAATCCGGAAACCCGACGCGCTCGTAAAGCTGATTGCGTTTCTGCCAACGTGGTTGAAATTCTCTGTTGAATTCTCGCTGTTGATTGGCTGCGACGCCTGCGACGCGGCGCTGCTATAGGATACGAAATGCTTTTCTTAGAACGGATCAGCGATCACCGCCGATTCCTGCCGGTCGTAATCGCAAAAACGACTATGGACGATGGCGAGAAGCGGCCCGCGGCTTGCCCAGGGAGATTCCACTTTGCGGAAAATTTATCCGTGGGTAATGGTCGATGGTCGGAATGGCAAAGTTTCGGAATATCGGGCGAAAAAAAAAGGAAGAAGTATAAAGTAGGACAGACGTCTCTGTCGTTACTGCTCGATATTACGTAGCCGATGAGAATGATTAATTATATTTGTTTCTTATCCGTTCTGCGTGCCGCGTCTTTAAACTTCCTGAAACTCTGAATAAGGTGGAGAACTAGCCGACGTAAAACGAAACCCGCGAAGCTATCTCGCGATTCCCAAGGCGGACGCGGAGGTCCGCCATCAAAGACGGGTTCCTTAGCTGGCGTTTTTTCCGCCGGCCGACTCGATTAATCGCTGGTAATTGGCCAACCCAGTTGCGTGACGGGAAAGGACGCGGCCGAAGAAAACTGCCATCTCTGAATCGTGGTTTTTCCGGTTCGCGCTAGCCGCGAGACGCAGCGGAAGACGCGAGAAACGCGCGTTCCTCTTACGAGTCGTCACGATCGATCTTTAGTCTTTTAGAAAAGATGTTTCAACGAACGGAACAACATTTGTATTATTTCGAGGCAAAAGTTTTCCCGACAGTCGACATCGGTCGGTCGCTGTCGTCACGCAAATCGCGAATTACTTAAACGCGCACGAGTTACTCGCGAAACTTGTCGCGAATCTGCTACCAACTTTTTCCTGCCACGTAATCGACCTTAAACTCGAACCATTCCGGTAACATATTACGCGTTGCCGACCAGTTGCACTCATCGGGAAAACGAACGAATCCACAACTACGTTTGCCGATCGACGTGAATATTTTCAACGGTGGTCAGAATACGTTGACTGCGCGTAAAAAAAAGTTTTGCAAAACGCGTAACGTAAACGTTCGTTTCATAATGCGTGCAGCTTGAAAAGTTTTGACGGCAATCGATACGCTACGGATACGTCGGGTTGAACATCATTTTCAATTTGTCCGATCTTGTATTATATTTCGAAATGAAGATTGAACGGAAGAAATCTTCGAACGTATCGGTCGTGACATGTTGGTTGGTTCGAGTCGCGAGGGACGCCAGGCATGTCAGGCATGTCGGGCATGTCAGGCATATCGTTTGAAAAATCAATTTATAATGTTGCATTACGCGCTGTTGCGCGACACCGACTACGCAACATTTAATTTAAGCCTGCAATTTCACGATTTACCATTGCCACGCAAACCGTATAATCGATTTTGTCCGTTCGATCTACGGGTAGTTGCGAACGAAATTCGAGACAATTTGCAATTTACCAGCGCGTAAAAAGCAAAGACAGAGAAAAAATAAAGAAAAGAAAGCGGAAAATAAAAGAAAGGCGTGACGATGCAATTAGCGAAAGAACCTTTCTTCGTACGTATATGTACGTATGTATATGCGTCGTGCGAGGATCGAGCAGAATCCTTTGACCGACGATGAATTATCGATCGCGACCGCGATCGCGAGCGATTCGGACGTCGAACAGGATATCGCGTGCGTGCGTAATATTCGTTAAAAATGTGCCGTCTCTCGCCAGGAAGCCGACGAGCCGGCTACCACGAACGTCCAACGGTCGAAAGAAACGAGAAGGCGGACCTTTTTCCACCAAAGATCCAAAGAAAGAAGAAATCGACTACGACGAACGAGAAAATCGGAAGGCGTCTGCTTATCGAGGATTTATTGGCTTTGAGGAGAGTACGAAAAAAAAAAAAAAAAAAGAGAAACAAATGGACGAGTGAGAGGGAGATTTTTAAATCATCGAGTATAATGGGTTTTTTTTTTTTCTTTTTTAGCAAAGTAAGAAAGTTTGGAAGTAACGAAGGAATCGATAAGTAGTATTGTTAGGAGAAAAGAATGATTTTTGGTGAAACGGCTGTATATGTAGTCTTTACAGATCTATTTTCTTGAAAATCGAGGAAGATGCTAACGAAGATATGCCTTCCCACAGCCTCCATCGAAAGGAAAAAGCCGCGTTCCCAACCACCTAACCAATGCGACACAGGATGTTCACGCGTCGATCTTTGGTAAATCGTAAGTAAGAGCAACGATCGATTAGACGCGTAAAAGAATAGAAATAATCGGCGTTGGATCGAGCGTTTCCGACGGAACGGTTTTAATTACCGCTCGTGATATCTCGTTTGCCTTTGCGTACGCGTGAAACTTGGTTACGCGTTTACCCGTTATAAATAGTACCGTGTATTAATCGCGTGCATAATATACACATCGGTACAGTTCACCGAAACGTTTTGGCTGAGAAAAAAGAAAGCACAGGCATACAAGGTGATTGCACAACGTCTATCCGTATTTCTCATGGATATAAGGGGCATAGCCTATGCTTTCGCCCGGTTCCACACTCCACACTCCCGGACACACGAAGGGGAGAGGAGAGCGTTCTCGCGGGCCGTTCCAACGGTTACACATATGCGAGAGATCTCCGCGAGTCGCGGCGGCCGCGCCACACCCAGGTCACAACACCGTCACTGCTCGAGTGTTCGATGCTCGATGCTCGATGCTCGATGCTCGGTGCTCGGTGCTCGGTGCTCGGTGCTCGGTGCTCGGTGCTCGGTGCGCAACGCGCGGTGCACGGTGCACGGTGCACGGTGCTCAGGCTTTTTTCACCGTCGCCGGCTTCTGATACGCTATCTCGGCTGGCTGCTCGCGCCCACCACCATCTTGTCGGTCCTGGGAAGCTGCACGAGTTCGCTTCTCTCCGAGTCGTTCGCTTTTTAGTCGTTCGAATTAACCGATTGAACAGTTTTTCAGCGACCGAATTTTTAATTTAGCGTGCTTTTACGAGATGCAGTTTTTTTCGATCGTATACGATCCCCAATGAGTTGTTGCCGTTTATTTGACAAAGAAATTATCGACACGTACAATTTCATATTTCTAGCTTCGTTTTTCGGTAGAAAAATGTTTGGAAACGCGCGATAAAAGAATTTTAAATAAAAAGAAAAGTTTCGTTTTCTATCTGTTCTTTTAGTCGTGTTTGAAAATTCGGTTGAGAACCTGACGATTCCTTGTAAACCTGCTGTCATAAATCTACGTCAGAAATTGTTATCGAAAGCGAAATAGCTTTCATCCGTTTTAAAATAAATTTCACGTAAGATGGATAAATCGCGGTGTCTGTTATTTATCATTTGGGAAATTTCGAAAAGGGCAACCCCGACTAATAGCAAAGAATCGTGTGGAAGCAATTGAACGCGGCGCGGCATCCGAGTAAATGGAGGATTTCCACGAGGAATCGGCTTTCCTGGGATAATACGCGTCCCGGTCTCGTAGTTTCATAGTCTGGCGACTGATTTACCGCCTCGACTTGTTGGTAATTGTTCGGGGCGTGGCGGACCCGCGTGTGTTACCCGCACCGCGGCCATCTCCCACGCGCGAATGCCGTCGACTTATCGATAATATATCTATGACGTATTGGACGCGGAGTCGCCGGGGATCCCGACAAAATGCCCGCTTCGTTTCGATAAACAGGGAGCCACGCTCGCGGCCGAACGAATCACGCCGAGCCACGAAATAAGAAGGCGCCGCGAGAGCACAGGAAATATTTAGCTGTATCGCGGAAAAGAGTGACGCGGACAGTGGGAAAAGTTTGAGAGTGCGATCTCACGAGCAATCTCGACGAATTCTGGAACGAGTTGGTCGTCGCGGGAGGTTGCGACCTTTCCGATTGTCGCTAGTCGCTCTATTTAGAGATTTCCAAACCGCAAAAGATGGATGGAAATTTTTCTTTTTGTTTTAGCGCGATGCTAATTCATCTGATCGTTCTATAAGCTACTACTTTTGCCACCGTTTTTATCTCCAGTCTTATCTTACAATTGCTTAATTATCATCGCTTATACTCGCAACGTTTTATACTAATTTCTCACGGGCTACATGCTTTATCTACAATTTATATTCCTTTTTGCGTATATAAATTTCTAACGCGTAATCGAAAAAGATGTCGAACTTTAGCAATTCTATTCGTCCAATAGAAAATCAATAAATTTCGATCGACGCGCAATCGACGTGAAATCGACGTTTCAACGCGTTTGTTTGTCGATAAATAATTTCGCGAAATAAATATAGAAAAACTGCAGGGTTCAATGCGAGATCGCCAAAGTTCAAGTACGAAACAGCGAGTTTGAATTGGAGAGTTAGGAGAGCTGAAAGTGTATATGTTTTCCGCCGTTCACTGGTTGAAGCTGCTCTGTCTTTGACGGCTAATATAACAAGATGTTACGCAACGATCTAGAATCGGGAATCGAGAATCTAGAATCTAGAATCTAGAAGCATGGGCGTGAGAATGTCAGCGAATTTCTTTATCACCGACGGAATTTCGAACGCGGTCCAATAAAAAAATATGTAACACGCGTACATTTGTATTGCGAGATTTGTATCGTAATACTTGGCGTCTTGGGTTAATTTACGGGAAGCGAGCTTGTCAAAAAGCGAGATGAACCAACGAAAGAGAAACTAATAAATAAGAGAATCTCTGAAATGTTCAACTCTGAAAGTGCGAATAAGAGGAGGAGCAGAGAAGAAAAGGAAGAAAAAGAAGAAAAAGAAGAAAAATACAAGGCTTTTGTTATATACATCGTTTCCCTTCGTCGTCGCCCTTCGTTTTAGAAAGTTAAACGAATAGGAATCGCGATCGACGTTATCTACATATGCATTTCGCGCGAATCGCCGGAACTTTCTCGCCAATAGTCGACCGTAAATAGTTGTTTTGCAAGCGAAGGATAAACTTTACCACGGCTCTAGCATTTCGACGCGCACGTTTCACACATCGAGCAAAAAGAAAACGCGATTGCGTGTTTCGTCGCCGTTTCATATATAGAACGTCCTGACGCCTTTCGTACGGTCTACTAGCGAGAACGAAACAGTTCCGAGATGGCTAGAAACGACTCGTTAATCGTCAAGTTGCGATACAACGTAATAAACGACGCTTATAAACGTAATAACGTAATAAACGAAGAGAGACGAAACAAGGATATCAGAGGATCGACGTTCCTATCCGATCCAACGTTCCGGCTAGGATACACTCCTTATCCTTTCACGACGAGGAAGGATGGGCGTGTTTTTCTCACCACGATTTACGATAGCACGCGTAAATCTATACGATTATATCGCGAAATCTATGCGTCCTTGTCCTTTCATTTCTTTTACCATTAATCGTTGGCCATTGGAAAATGCTAAACGGCCTAACGGCGTTTCCTGCAGAGCGATCTCCGCGAGTTCGCCGCTATTCTATCTAAGCAAAGCGAAAAGTGCGTTCTACGATTCGCAAATGGACGAAACGTCAAAGTAACGACGGCTTTGCTCCCTGATTATAATTATAAGATATATTAGAAGAAAATGAATTGCAAAACATAGTAATTGCGTACCATATTAATAGAATTCGTGTCCTCGCCACTTTGTCCCCCTGCTCGTGAACCACTCTCTCTCTCTCTCTCTATCTATCTATCTATCTCTCTTCACTTTCACGCAACTCGCAGTTTCCAAACTTGCCGCATCTCTGTGGAGCAAAGAATACCTCGCGCGATCGAATCCTCCCTAACGAATAATTCCAACATGTGATATTATTCTATTCTATTTAGCGAATATAATTTGCAAGCAAAGCAATTCGCTAGATAGAAATAGGAGTATGTATCGGTATGTATATATATATATATATGATAAAAATGCATGGAGGGGGGCAGCGGGTAAATACGTCGCACGATGAAACAAACCACAAACAGTAGAAATGAAAGAACGTGAAAACAACGAGAGGAAACCGCATCGTGCGGCTCGAGTCACATTTTTCTCCGCCATGCAGACGGGTGTTTCGCGGGCAAGTGGAGCAACTGTGGATCGTGGATGCAAATGCACACGATCGATGCCACGATACCTGAGAACTCGAGCTGTTTCTCTCTCCTCTAGCTGTCCTCCTGCCGGCGTTCCTCTCACCGTTCTGAGACGGAGAGCGAGAGAAGGTGGGTGTGGTCAACGATATCGCGCGCATGGATGCAGCAGAGTGCATTGCGAGTGCGCTTCGTAACCTCTATAGAAGGCTCGAGGCACGCCGCGCCACGCTTAACAGACCTTTTGCTCCTTCTTCTAGGAGCCAGGATAACGGTGCATCTTTTCTCTGTTGCTGCACAGCGCACAGGCGCGCGGCTCGGCCATCCGCGATCCCGATTGACCGCGTGTGGCCGACCATGTTCCAACGCTGATCGAGCCCCGATGCCTCGCTCACTGTCCCGGCTTAACGACGTCGACGCAACTGTTCCCTTGAGAATTCGTTGCTTACCAATAACTTACGAATAATGGACAATTATTTTGACACGATTTCTACACTGTTGGGCGAAACGAACGATACGTAGTATTTGAGATTGCGCTTTTGTCGCTGTAATTGAGCGCGCTCGACGACTGAAACGAATCCACTATTCCTTTCGAACGATATGTCTATCTCGATAATACGTACACCTATTCATATCGTAAATGCAAGCATTCTACGCTGAAAACGTCCAACGGCTAACGTTTTCCCATTACGAAACTAAGTAGGCGGAATTCTGATTCATAATCTTAAGAGATTCAACGAGAAAATACGAACGTATGTTACGCGATCTTTCCTCGATGACCGACCTCCCCTTCGTTCAACGATCTAATTTTGATCGTAGTCTCCTCACCGGCAAGAGAAATCTGTTACGAGTCTGATTCTCATCCGACGATAAGCTTGTCAACTGCTCTCCGACCGAATCTTCATTCTCGTTCGCTACTGATCGCTCGCTCAACAAGTTCGAGTTAGATTTGGGACGTTCGTTTTCCAGATTGGAGAAATACGCACGAAATAACGCGAAACACGAGAGAAGGTACAAGGCACGATAGATTGGAAATTTCACCAGAAATACTTCGATTTCACGTTTATCCGTTTCGCTTCGACGGCAGAGAGCAGCGATCAAAAGCTGACAAAAAAAAAAAAAAAAAAAAAACTCCTCTTTTCCGGTTATCCCGCGTCATTTTTCCAGCTTTCAGAAAGGCAACGTTTACACGCAGCTCGCGGTGAAACAGCCTGAATTAATCGGTCTACGTCGAGGCTATTAATTTATTATACCGGCTCCAAAGAGGACCGGTTGGTCCCCCCGTAATTGCACCGCCACGAGATCCAAGATAATGCCAGCTACGGTTTTATAAATAGCTGGAGATATTATTTTAAGTCGTTCGCGGGAGCCACGTGCAACGCACAACAATCGGATTACAAAATATGCAGCAGCAATTACGCCGTACATGGCGCGATCGTATTTTCTCTCGTGTTTTCTCTCGGGTACCATCTAATCTAATGGTACAGTTCTCCATGTTCTATCGTTGCACGATTCGTTTAACCGTGAAAACGGTCCCGAATTTTCCGACACTCGGTGCTAATCAATCCAACGTCTATTATCCATTCAACTATTATAGTTTCGACTATCGTTCCCTTACTCTGTGTACATAACGACGTAAAAAGCCGCTGTAGTTGCCGACACAAGCAAACGTATTTCTCGATATATATAAAAAGTAAGGCGAATATCGAGAAACATTGGCCTCCAAGGTAGTCTGAAAATGACGAATCGAATTGACGAACGCGCTCGAGAAACGCAGGCAGAGTGCGTCGCGAATCGTCAACGAAGAAGAGGATATACAAGGCGACTATTAAGAAAAGAAGCGAGACGAGAGAGGCTAATCCAATTAGATCGGAATTCCGAGTTTAATCGACACCGCGTGTAATTCAATATGGTCTGACCATAATCGACCGCTATCCAGTAAACAAACACGAATCATTCTTGTCAAGTCGATCTTGTTGCCAGTCGTAACCGCCGTTAGGCCAGCCACGTTTCTCGATGATCGAACGGATCGTCGCTACGTTCGTTGATCGTTTGTCGCAGCTACATTGTCGGCAGCCATGTTATCAAGCGATGGCAACTTAATCGTACAGCATTTTGAAATCGTCGATAGCGTACGTTTATTTGGTTTAGCTTTTTTCGAGGATAAACGGAATGATCCTAGCGACGATCTTGAATATTCAACGATCGTTGATCGTTTATCGTTTCTTTCCTCGGTAAATCGACGCGTTTCATCCTTTTTAACGCTGTCGTGAAAAACGATTTCAAAGGTTTGTTCAACATTTTTCTCGTCGCTATCGTCTCTTTCAGTTCTTGTCGATTCCAGCGAATCCAAGTATTTAATAGCACCGTGATAAAGAATATTTTGTCAATGTCTTTCTCGATATGTCTCTGATTCGTGTACTGGCCTTTTGTAAGGCACACTTTGCTTGTTAACGTTCAATACGTTATTTAATTACAACTACGATTACATCTCCAATACTACCAACAGCTTGAACCAATTAATCCTTAGAGAACACGGTGTTGCGTGCTTGCGTGCGTGTCAAATTTAAAGTAGCCATGGCTGGTCCGTGTGCCCGTGTAGGTAGATACGTATAATTGGTCGACGAGACGCGTCCGCTCGATCCGTCTCTCGATTATCAAGTCAAATCGGGGGCAAAAGGTGATGTACTAGCTCCACAGTTTCAGTTCTGACGCTATCCTTTGCATCGCGATCGAGCCGCCGAAACGTGGTCGATCAACGAAATTCAAACTCTCTTTAAACGAGATACAAAGTAGCGCGATTAAAAGGCGGGGCGAACACTCGCGGATATAATTCGATTCGCAACATGATACGGCAACAACCGTGGCTCGCTCTACCAACTGTTATATCGTCCATTTGAAACTACGAAATTAGCAACCGGTGTAACGAAAAAGAAGCTAACCTTGCTTTCTAATTATTCTGCGGATTATGAGAACGTATGTTTTCCAATTATAATATTTTTTATCGTTAAAATTATCACGGTGCAAAGTGAATGGAAGAAGGAAAGAAAAAGTAAAGTTCCGTTTCACGCTTTAAATGGGATAAAGGGAGCGGCGTGTCTGGCGATTTCGACAATTTCGACGGCCGTATCGAACCGACTTTTGTCGTTCGTTAAAAGTAGCAAAAGCGAGACCTTCGATTCGAATACGATCTTTGTACTGGAACGCGATTGTTTCGTTCGAACGCATTCCATCTTGATCGCGATTTAATTATAACGATACTCGAAGCGCTTAGCTTTCTTTTGTCGTGGTCATCGTTAGTTACATTTTTGTCACTCGTTTCTAATTTATTCAGGTCGCTATTTTCGATAGTTTATGCCTGTTCATGGCCCGATAAATAATACAGTTAATCGTACAGTTAATTTGATTTGGCGATGATTCGATTGTTATGGAACCGATCAATTTTGATACCATATTCAACTATACGTTTCAATACTAAAGCTTTAAAGTATAAAATTTTCGAAAATTTGACCACGTTAAGGTTGCAACGTTTGCTATTACCTTTGTAAACGATAGGACTTTATCGTTCCACTTATTAATATATTTCAAAGGAACGAAGAACGAGATTCTATGACTTAAAATTCCGTAATTTAATTTGGAGCGGGAAAAGTTGCTATTAAAGCGCATAGTTTTGCAATATTAATGCTGTATTAATGTTTCGCGAATAACGCGAGTCATGGTGAACTTGACGGAACGAGAATGACGCCTATATCGGCTGCTATGATTGCTGTACTGGGCGTGCATCTTCGGGTCAACGCGATGTTAATGACTTATGTAAGTTACGTTAGTCGAGGGAAGAACAGGTTTGACGTATGGACTTGGAGATGGACGCAACATGCAAGCGGAGAATCGCTCGATTCTATGGAACCAATGCGATTCTGAAATCTTTGCGGTTTATCTTCACAGTGACAAAGGGTAGTCTCGATAGTATCGTTAGCTAATTTTTAACAAAGATAATCGAATAAAGGATTTTCGAAAAATCGAGCGAACGTGAACCGTTCGTACGAACCGAGCGCGAATCGAGCGTTTAATGCATATTTCGGGACTCGACGAGATTTACCTGTAACAAGGAAAGGAAAGAATAATGTTGCACTTCAGAAGGCAACATGACGTTACATCGCGCACAGGAAGCTGTGTGAAACGAAGGAGAAACTTTAACCGTCCTTGGCATTTAGCCTAGGCCTAGGCATTGTGCCATTCATCGGTAAACTTCGTTCCCTATTGTTAGTTTTGCGCATAAAGCGAATAAAGCGAATAAAGCGAATAAAGCGAATCGCGTCGAAGCGCGTCTTTCTAAAAATAATTTCTTCTACCTTCGCTAACGATTATTCCGAGCAAAATTACTCCATCTTTTATCGAAGGAATACGTTCGTATCTTTACTCGAAAGCAAACTGTTGCATTTTCGATGGCAGAAAACTACTTGCTACATTCATAGTCTTAAGGTTATCGTTTTAATACTTTGAAAAATATTCTAGATAGAAGCGTCCGTCTACTTATCCTGTCAGACGTAAGACAGACAAATTTTAACGCGATTCAACGAATGAAATACTGGCTGCACTGCTGGGTGCATCACGAAAAATACTTCTACTCGAATTACCGTCTTCTTCGAACTTCCACCTATGCAATCTTGAAGCGAATTTCGATGCTCGTGGTACTACGATAGCCTTGCTCTTCGAGTTATATCAAAGTCCATGGCGATTAGAAAATTACAAAGGCCGTCGAGCGGAAAATACATCACGAAGCTCTCGATGCGTTATCCCTCGCCACCAAGCCGGGTAAAAGAGGAGAAAAGAGAAGAAAAGAGAATAGAATAGAAGAGAAGAGAAGAGAAGAGTAGAGGATGGGTAACTCGCGGTGCACCTAGCGGCAGCGTGCTGCTAATCGCCGATTAGAAACGGCGGCTGTCCGATGGTGGAAAGAATGTCGTCGCAAACGAGGAGCAAGTCAGATGGACGGGCCGATAAAGATGTTTATTGGCGTGGTTGTTGGCGACCGATCGATGCAACGTGCGTGCCACGTAAATTCGTGCAACTCGCCGCACGATAAATGAGCGGAATCTGCTCGTTCGTTCGCCGCTACGGAGTTGCATGGTTAACAGAATTGGCTGCGTCCTAACAGGCTGTTCGAAACAAGAGCTTCGATGGTAACTCCGATTCGGAGAGACAGAATATGAAACGATCGAACGTACTCGAAGAGTCGAGCGATTTAAAAGGGCAATGCGAGAGAGAAAGAAAATCCGATGTATGTTTGGAAAGTTTTTTAAAAAGGAGTAACTTAAACGTGGAAAGACGTAAGATTGATTGACTTACGTATTAAAATTTGTTTGGTCTGTTTCGCTGGATCGAGTAAATCAGCCGTTTAGATAGACAACGCTTTTGCGCTCCGATAGTCGGATAATAGGTAAACAGAATTTTTAAAAAAGTTGATCTATATAATATGACACTCCAACTTGATCTAAATGCAAGAGACTCGAATATTCTTTTCTCTTCGTTGGTCGATCTCCAAATCTGACGGGACATTGACAAAATATGACGATTAAGGACGATTTAATATTCAAACATCGAATTGGAAAACATCGCGCTGATATTGATTCGAACAGATACCAAGAGCGATTAACAGATATAATTAACGAGGAAACAAGATCTGGTTATTCGTGCTTCATCGGTGTACAAACAAAGAAATACTTTCGAAATACCTTGATGGTAGATACGTAGCTGCGTGTATCTCATTTTATTGTACAATACATGCTACAACCAACTCGTTCCTCGTAGCGATGTAGTTAATTTTGTTGTATCGCATTTTCGAAAATGTACGACGAACGTTCAACGGCTTTCCGTTCTTAATGCCTGACGCGTCTTCCACCACGGTAAAATATAATTTTTAATTTTCAATTGTTAATCTTTATTTATTTATCGTCAGGCTGACAATGAGATGGCAATGCAACGTCGATGCGAACGACGCGATGTCCGTGGAACGCGTATAGGTCAGCTTCGCGACAAATTGAGATATCTTGTGGCGAAACAGGTTTCGGACAAGTGGAACACGTTGCACGGGATTGCTACGGGCTTTGTGGAAATTTCTGCGAACGCGGTATGTATACGGATAATGTAAATCTATTCCGAGGCAGACCAACTTTGTGTCAGTTCGAGTCGATCGAAGCTGAATCGAGCTATTATAGAGTATATCAGCTTTGGCAAATGAAACGAAATTAAAACAAAGCTATCGTTAAATGAATCTTCGTCGCAGCTACGTATATATTGTAAGAGGATTGGAGAATCGGTTCGATTTGAAATTCCGTTTTTAAGTGGAGATATAAAAGGACGTTGATTTCCAGAGTGTTTGATGTTTTTGGTCGTGGCGGTTCGTGGCGGTTCGTGGCGGTTCGTGGCGTTTCGTGGCCGTACGTGGTGGTATGTAGGGTAGCAATGCCATTTTATCGCAGTACAGTCTGTAGCAGAGGGAGCAATGAATAGCGGTACCGACGATCCAGTCCGGCCTCGGTAACAGCACCAGCTTCGTAAGAGAGGCCGAAGGTCGCATCGGACATGAACACACCCGAGTACGACCTACCTTGGTCGATTCCTCTCGCTGCACCTATCTACGTGCAAGACGTATCTCTTTTATCCTTTCTTACCTCTTACCTCTCTCTCTCTCTCTCTCGATCGATCGATCGATCGATCGATCGATCGATCGCTGGATGCCATCGTTTCTTCTCCGTGTCGTACGTATATACGTAATACGTACCGATTGGTAATTAAGTTAACCGTCTAACTCTGGAATCGGACCCGGAACGGGATGGTTCCGTTGGCGGACACGTGAGTCATGGTCGACGCTGATATACCGCAACACGGGATCGTGAACAGGGTGTGTGCTACGCGGCTGATCGCCGCGTCCCGGCCACGGTAATTAGGTAGCGGACCGTGAAAATAGCAACACGGGGATCGCAGCGTATCGATCGTATCACGAGATCGGAGAACGCTTGGAACACGAGATGGTCGTTAGTTGACTAATTTTAAGCGGACGAAATTTTGGTTTCCGCGTTGTTCTCGAAGCCTTCTAGCGAAAGAAATCTGTCGAACGTCCTTTACAGTGATATTTGTTATCGGATTTTCTCTTAGAAAATGTCAAATATATCCAGAAACAGCTTTAAACAATTTATAAATAGCCCTATGTACCTGTAAACGTGTTAAAAAATAAACGATTACGATCGAAATCAAAACGAAAGCACTCGTAAGTTTATAGTAATTGCAAAAACAAAAAATCTAAATCCCGTTACTTGGACAGATTTGATAGTTCTAAACCGGTAACACGTTCCACTCGCAATTGGAACAGCCTCAAATATACACACACACACACACACACACACACACATATATATATATATATTTAGAAACGCAGAGTGAACGCCAACTTTCATCTTCTTATCACGTCGCTCCTTCTTCAGGAAGAAAAGAGCAAAAGAAACCGTGAAAGTTGGCCGATTGTTTCGCACGTGGTAAAAGGTCCCGTTAAGTCCCTGCACGCGATTATTCGGCGATAAAAGGATTTCGACTTGCAGAACGAGATAGATACCGAAAAGACAGAGAAAGTACGAGAGTATGAGAATATCTATGTACGTATGCGCTAAACGCTTCCTCTATATATATTTTACTTCGCTTTGCTAACATATTGCTCGCGTATATTATAGTTATATACGTACTACCTTATATATAGTTTTATTAATTACAATTTACAAATTAACACAGAAAATAGGAGAATGTTATTTGGAATATGGCTAATTGCAAAACCTTGGAAACGCTAAGAGGATTGCAACTCATTGTTTACAATTAGAGACGTACGATGGAAAATTCGTAGGTAGGTCTCAACTATGTAGAATATAGACTGTAGACGATCGACGACCTTTGAATATCGAATCCTAGATCGCAAAACAGCAAAGAAATTGCAAATTTCTCAGAGTCGACTTCTCTTCGAATATTTCGAAGGAATTCGGATGAAAGAGAGGCGAAAGAAGCGTGAAAGGAGGGTAGAAGAAGGGTGGAAGAAGGATGAAAGAGGAATAAAAGGAGGAGAAAGGGGCAGGTTAAAATCTTACGTAAGACGTTAAAGGACGATCGTTCGTTGGGTCCGGTCGGATCCGAAGGATCGGCGCGTTCGAACGAAGGAAGAGTCACGTAAGAGTACGAGCGTAAGAGGCAGTGGTGACCCGACCCGACCTCCGGAAAGGCGGTACACCTTCGCCAAAACCAATCAAGCACGGTTTGGAATGCCGTTTTGCTCTGCGAGGTCTTCGCCTCCCATTTGCCGGACGAACTCGAGGAGAACCTCTACGCTTCTCTTCCCCCGTGTTCTGTCTGTCGTACACAGCTCGCTGTTGGCAAGCTCGATGTTTCTCGTCTCTAGTATGCACTACGTCTGTTCGCACTTAATTTTCTGGCTGCGCCGCGTGGGGGCAATTCAGCCTTAATTGAGATTCTACAGAGCCGCATCCTTGATGAGTTCATCTAAATCCCCCAGCGCATCATTGCGCTACTCGGGCCTTTCTTCTTAGGAAATAGGTAATCTTGGCTCATCTTTCCTTTTAACATTTTACTTTATTCACCAGCCATTAGACTGTCACTGTAAACTAGAGTAAGACACGCGTTGTATCAGTTGAAAATCGATTTCGAGTTATTTTCTTCTTTACTGTCGTAGAAATGTTAAATTCTACCAAATATCTGTACACGTGTAACATATATATATATATATATATACGTAATGGAACCGAAAACTTTTACGACCAAGCGTATTATACGTGTATCAGCCTAAAATCGAAGCTAAGGCCGAAGAAGACAACGAACGGCTAAAGCATATTTGTCGCTCTGTTCGTAACGAGCGATCGAGATCCTCGCAAGTAACCACGGTTATTTGACTATTTCCATCGTTAGTTTCGACAGAGACGCGGTTGAACAACAAACGAGAAAAGAGAACGATATGCACGATATGCGACGAAAGAATTTTGCGAGCACAACTGCGGGACCGCTTTGCCTTTTCGAGAAACACGTGACTGAAAGAGTCCGTAGTCCGTGTAAACGTAGGGGGAACGCGGGCGCAATGAAATAATTGGCTCGTTTAAAGCGGGGCGCAGCGCGGCGGCTCGTTTCACGATCGACTCGATGCGTTTTCGAGAGAAACGCCACCGACGGGAAACGGTTCCAGCAAGCAGTCTAAAACACAACGACTATCCGACAAGAAAACAAAATTTCAGACTGTAACGAACGAATCGCGAGAATTTTATTTGGATCTCCTTGGTAACTCGTGTTTCTGGGAAACACGCTTAACGCTTAAATTTTGTCCAACGTGTTATGTACGCATGCGCTGCATAAAATATTTTATAACATCAAAGAACGCCCAACGGCACGAGTAATTTAACAAATTCAAGCGCCTCTTCTCACGCTTGCTCCTCCAACTTGATATTTATGTAATTTACAAATTAATATCCTCTACATCCAGCGAAACAAAATGCACGCCGATCTATATACGTATGTATATCGATATATGTAAATATATGAAACGGGCTGATAAGAAAGGAATGGAAGATAAACGATAATTTTCGACGCGATGAAAGTCGAATCGATATTACCGGTCGTCCGCTACTTACCGTGCTTGAGTCTTTCCAGGCATTGGCGTGCACACGACAGGAGCAGTGATCGCATTATCGATCGTTAAACGGTGGTCGTTAATTAATCGATTCCTCGAGTAACTAAGATCGCGATACAATATACGATACGATATATTTGGCAACTGACAAACGACCACACCTCGAATCGCATTGCGTCGCGTCGCGTTGCGTTGCGTTGCGTTGCGTTGCGTTGCGTTATGTTGCGTTGGACCGCGATAAAGGGAGGACAACGCCGGCTCTTTCAGTCATTACGTCGCGAACTCGCGATAATGATCGGTTGATTAAGTCGGCCTGACCCCTACGTTGGCCCGACACGTTGCTTGAATCGCCATACGTGCTCGATGGAACGGTGAACTCTGCCGGCATTGAGCGGTTTATTATGAATCACCGCAGCTCTCTCGACCGTATACCTATACAGCCCCGCTATACAACTATGTACATACACTTTAAACGATACGATCGCCAGAGACTCGTGTGAAACGCGTTTACACCCGTAACGTATTAAATCTCGCAAGTTTCTCCAGCTACGATTCGATACTACACGTAATACGACGTATCGAGTATACTCGTACTCAGCTACGGTATTATCGAAATATTTATCATCATCGTCAGTCAAATCATCGTGCCAAATCTAGGCAAACCAAAGGTAGGTTTCAAATTATAAGTATGTTACCGTAAAGATCGACGTCAGGAAAATCGATAGCTCGTTAATTGGTAAAAGTTTTAAATCCTCCCTAACTCTGACGACATTCGATACGATGAAACGTCATATTCCAATAATCCCTTCCTAAACGTTCAGTTTCGTTCGACTCGTTTTTTCCTTTTCCTAGAAAACGTCTATTAGAAAACGATTTACCAGCTTCGAACAAATCTAAAGTCACGCTGGCAATGCGTTTCCTCGCGAGACCGATCTACGGTATAAAGCGTTCGGGGTTTACGGAACGAACCACGTGAAATTTGCCGCGTCGTCGATGTACCGTCGTTGTTGCACATACTCGGGGCGAGGGGGGAGGGGCGGGGGCAAAGGGCAGAGGGTCCAAAAGCAGCGGGTCTCTTGGTCGACAGCGCGCTTCGACCCCCGGAGGGCATGATTTATGACGAGGGCGGCTAATTACCATGAGGCCGGGCCGGATACGCAAGCAGATATCACAGATATTGATTCAATTATCGAGATTAATGGCCGCGAGATTGCGACGACGGTGTAGAGAGCCGGTGATTTATCGCAAGCGCAATACGAGGAAGCGACGCGACGCGACGTCGTCTTTGTCGTCCGGCCGAGAGATCACGATTACCGCTGCGCCGACATAAACGACACGAGCTATACACGATGTATCCGATCGATCGGTAGTGGATTTTTTACCACGAGGAAATTGTCGGCGAGAAAGGAGAACGAGGGCGAGGAATTCCAGAAAAGGGAGTCCGTCAAGCAAGTCGACGAGAAATTGAGGGAGGGGCGAAAGAAATGTAAAAGGTAATTAGTTTGGTGGTAACGAGGATCCAGTTTTTTCCACGCGGTCCAATGGTAGCGATCTTCTTCTCATTAGCGCAAATGCACCGTGATCTGGCTTCGTTAGTCTGGACTTTTGAAACGCTTCCTTTTCCTCCGAACGCCGTACGCGCGCGTTATTATCGTCTCGTATCGCGAGTCCCGTTTGCGCCGCGTCGTGGGAATACCACGCGATCGATATTCATATCGTGTACCGCAAGCCGATCGAGATCGTTGGCGATCTCGTTGATCTCGTGTAATTCGGAGTCCAGGCAAATGTTTACTACTCGAATGCCTTTCACTCGATTTAATCTTACTTCCATTTCGTACTCGTTCGAGTATTTTCGGCAACATTTATCTAAGAAAATATATATTACCTACGAATGTATGCAGTTTCGTATAAAGCATAAGTAAAAAGAGTTTTGGCAGTGGCCTGCGCCGATCGAATTTTCTAAACGCTAGTAATTTTTATTATTACCAGATGCTAGTATCGTTATCGTTGTCACATTCTAAAATCGTTCGTTCTAAAAGCGAAAAGCGGCGAGGAATGTTAAGATTACAACGAGAAAAAAGAAAAAAAAATCATCGTTTAAAAGAACCAATCATCTTTTCCTTTTTTCCTTCTTTTTTTTTTTTTTTTTTTGCTTTAAAAGCAAATATATTTTGGATATAAAAGTTATATTTAGAAAACAGTTCGAACAATGTCATAGAAGAAGATCGTATGGTATCGTATTTACTATATTTATTAAACGTATTGATCGGTTAATCACGTTGTACATACGTGGATACATCTTCGTCTTATACTGTATATTGAATTTACGGTTGCGTTCAATAATAATAAAAACAATTGATTTAGCGCGATATATCCACTGACTCTTTCTAAGTGATAGATCACGCTGATATAGACCAAAACGTTTCTACCAAAGCCTCCCTCCGGACGCTGTTGATCCTTTCGCTGTCCCTTTTAACAAGATACGCTGCCGAATCAAAGAAGCCGGAAAAGAAAGGAGGAACGATCGTGATAGGACACGGTCCTTCTTCGAATTCCTTCTTCGAATTCCTTCTTGATCGGGGAAAGAAGTCGGAAGACCCTTGGCGACAGACGTTCGATAATTTTAACGAGCCGCCGCGCGCCTCGCCAGTTGTTTCCACCTGACCGAGATTCGGTAATTTTTAATTTAATTTAAAATTAGATAAAGAAAAGGAATATCTGCATATTCGTCTGTCTCTCCTTTACAGTTTTCTGTACGCTTTTTAACGTACTATGCGGATCACGATCCTCCTTTCCTTTTTTTCATTCGATCCGGCAACGAGTAAAGTAAGGGCGATAAAGTTGCCAGCATTTCGATGCAACGGATCGTTTATAAAGCATCGTTTACGACGTCGAACGCGACGTATTGAACGTTTTTGAACCGTTGGTTTTATTTATTTCCGTGAAAAATACCAAGTTAATATCGAACAGATGGAAACTTTGCTATTAAATTATGTCTTTCTTTGTAGTATTTGCGACAAAGTGCGTGGCAAAAGATACAAATTACGAAAACTTTAAAAACTAGAAGCTTAAGAAGAATGAAAAATTCTTTATACGTATTAAAAATACAAATCGCACGCGCTATTTAAAAGAAAATCGTACAGCTGATCGTAAAGTTATTAAAATGTATTGGCGAAACGTTAAAGTTACTGATTACGCGGTTTCGAGACCGATCAAAGTATCTCGTAGCTCTCGCTACGACGGGAACCGTTTCCTCTAAAAATCCATTTTTAACCAACGCGTGGATTTCAAAATACGACGCTGCGTAATTTATTTCAATTTGCATTCTGTATTAATTATATCGATAAAAATTGAAAAGACCCCCCGACTCCGAAGGAAATCAATTTGTTATAGTTACGTAGGACCGAAGAATAGAAATAATTTCAACCGTTTAAGACTTAAACGCTAGGAAACAGTCGCTAAAGACGAAATTATTCGTTCTATCGCTTCGTCGAAAGCATTCCGTTTCGAAAGGGTCTCCTTTTTCAAAAGGATCTGCATTAAAAATCATTGGCCGTTAATTCTGAAACTCGTAACGCGTCACAGGCTAGTTTGCTAAGCTCGTTCAACCCCCGGATCTACGATCTACGGCGCCTCGGGCCGCAATCTCGCAAGTTGCACGTCTACGGGCCGCGAGAAACATCGTGGGATCGCGTTCATCGCGAAAATCCACGTTTCCCCGCAAGCGTGGTACCGATTTCGAGCATAGTCGATACGTTCGACCGATTCCCTGTTAACTTTAACTGGCTAGTTTTCTCGGGGTCACGAGGGAATAATTCCTTCGGTGACCGGTATGGGCGTTGTTTAGCCATCGTTGTTATATTCCAGCGAGTTTGCGGTAGCCCCGGGACATCACGAGCTGAGAAGCACGCTCTCTTTTCCCGCCTTTGGTCTCCTCTTCTTCTCTTTCTTCCGTCTAACTCTAAAATCGTATATCGACCGATACACCTCCGCCGTTCTTCTTCCACCTTATATTTTACCTCGGATTCGTGAAATTCGACTAGAGAAATTAATCGCGTATACTTCTTTGTCCAGAGATATTTCGTTTCCTTTTCTGAAGACATTATCGTCAACGAAAATCGCGATAGTAAAAATTCTCTCGTAGAAAATTTCACGATAATTAACAATTCCGATTAAATACAGCGTATCAAGAAATTGGGAAATTCCTTGAAGCCGATCGAATATGCAATGCGATGGAATAGGCTCGCGCGGTTTAGCAGACAAATCGATTTAGCGCAAGTATCGATAAAATTTCCATGTGAGAATAATAGCGCCGTTGAGGGCGCGCTTTAGAAAGCTGAAATTCTCGGAAATTATGTAACTCACGAGTATTCCGCGAGCCGGCCACGTTTAAATGGTAATTGAACTAATTTGATATTCCTTGAGCCATCGAAAGTCGAACGACGCGTCACGATGCGCTCGGGTACCGTTCAACGTCTCTCCCGGACCCTCGAACACCCCTAGTTTTCGAGATATTCAAAAAAATGTACTGTTTACCATTACAGACGCGACTGCGGCACTCTGCGCGTCTGTCTGAATCGGCTGCGTCCGTGTCCCATTCGTACCTAAGTTTATACGTTCGTACGTATATGTGGAACGTAAACGGTATTTTGTTTAATATGTATCCCGAGAATCGAGTATCCGGCAATCCTGACCACCACCCACCGTTGCAATCGTTCAGACACAAGCTTTCGATGAATCGTCGCAACCTGTTATCCATCCCTCCACCTCTCCTACTCGTTGTCCTAAATACGTAGCGAACCGACGTGGAGAATGACGGCTCTGTAACCGCGAATACTTTGAATAGCGAGTAACATTGAGAATTGAGAGAGCAGCAAGGGGAGATTAACAGAAGATTCTTGCTCGATTCGGCTTTTGACGATCTTATCTTCGGCTTTGACGGCTTTTATCGATGGACGATATCGCGCTCGTTAGTCGAAAATATTAAAAAAAAAAAAAAGATGTCATTTCGTACGGATAGAATTGAAATACGATCAAGATTGTTCGCGGTTACGTTGCGATTCACGGTAGAAACGGCGTCGAGATAAATTTCCATTCTAACGAGCACATGCCCCGATACAGTTAGCGACTGCACGATCTTCGATCCACACGGAGGCAAATTAAGATCGTCCGAGGATCGGGTTCCGCCTTGAATTGCACGGCAAACGACGGAATCTGACCGTTCAGGAACCGATGGAAATTCTTTGCATTGCGATTCAGAGGGATGCAGCTGGTGTAAATACCGTGAGTTATTTTAAGCCGCCAAGTCTTTTCCACATCGTGAAAATATTTGAACGAACGGCGCGAATGATCGAGCGCGCTTTTTCCGAATAAACGATCTCTAATTGCAAGTAATACCACTCGATAACGTTGAAACGATATTCCGTTTCATTTACTTTGCTTTCTATTTCCATCGAAATATCTACGTATGTTGATCGTGATTGGTGGCGGCATATTTTAAAAATCGGCAATAGTGGAAGAATCGAGGCAACGCGCGTAAATTGTGTTCTCGATTGGGTCGAGATCGTGGCTATGAGATATTTATAAATTACAAACAGCTTCGTACGTGTACAAATACGTACACACATGTACGTATGTACGTTTATATACTCGTAGAATATAGAGAGAGCCCAGAGGATCGTCATTTCCTTCGTGATTGTAAACCGACATGGAAACTATTCGATTGGACGATTAAAACAGCTGAATTCAATGTAAACAACCAACGAAACGAGAGGGGAAAAAACGCGCTGAATCTTTTTGCCATATGAACAGCAAACAGTAGCACGGTGTTTGCACAAGTATGTATCGCGGCGAAGCCACGTCGAAACCGTAATTGGTAAAAAGTTGGCGCGTCGAAACGCGATTTCACGATTTTATCTCTGGCTGTCGATCATTCACGATGGAGGAAGCGAGATCGCGATTCATAAAGGACGAATCGACGCCGGCACTTTTCTAACTAAATCTCACCCTATGTATATACATGTAATACGCACGATTTACGAAAATATCCAGAAAAATGAACGTTTGCTAGAGGAATTCTCTTCGTTCGAGGAACTCTGTAGCAGTTTATTTTTCTCTTTTTCATTGTCGTTTCTCGCTAAGTTTAAAAAGCACGCGAGGGAGGAAAAACAACTGAAATTCTATCTTCTTTGTTAATATACACCCGCGTGTATGTGATGCGCGAAATTTTAAATTTGCGAGTTTTATAAATATCCAGACATAGATATAGCTACGTTTCAGAATCTTCGCGTTAATCGATTAATTTCAAGGAATTAAGACAGTTTGAGGATACGGTTAAAAACTAAGATACAATGAATACGATCGTTTCACAGGGTGATACAGTTATGACTAGATAATAGTCTAAAGAAAAACGTTTCTTTTTTACAAGTCGAACGGTATGAGACACACAACGGTTAACTTTTACCAAGCAGATATCGTAATCTTCTTCTTTCTCACGGCAGATCGAATATTCGCAGACAAGGCGCGTCTGAAAATGGTTGGACAATGACATACCGGTGGCACGAAAGGAGTAATAGGCGGTATCTTGACATTCGTTTCCATGAACTTCTATCTATATCGGGCTACCGAGAAAAGATAGCGGAGGAATGTGTACCTGATCTTCTTTGCATCCAGTTCTCTGGTCTGAAAAGGTTTCGACGAAGGTGCTCGTTAAAACAGCGACGAAATTGCACGAGACACGACGCTATGCTCGTTGCAAGAAACCGACCTATACGAGAGATTATATAAAATCATATATACGTATATATTATAGAATATAGATACCATCCGTAGGTTAAGCTATAAATGCAGGTAATACGAATCATCTCGAGTTATCCGAGTTTCTTTATCTTTTTGCTTTAACGTCAAACTGCATAACGATGGAATTACATCAAATGCGTTTCCATTTTACGCATATATTTACAAGTATTGAGAAAACTAATTTTATTCGCTGTATAAGCGTAAATCTATCGTTACATAGTGCGCCAAATCGATATCCTAACCGTTTCGCGGAATTAATCGTTGGTGGAAAGACTGTACCGTCGAGCAAAGGCTGTCTACTAAAAGGATAGCCTGGATCGAGAGGTCGGAGCACCGGGGCACAGGATTATCAGCCACGAAATCTGCATAGGCAAAAGTCGTGAACCATTAAAGTGGTCGGTTTAAAGGCGATTTTATAGCGTCCATAAACCATCGCGAACCGGGCATGGCGTTCGTATTACGCAAGGATTAGAATCAGGATACGGTCAGCAGGTGTCCCCCAAGATCACGTCAAACAAGATACCCTCTCGAAGCGAAATAAACGTCATTGCGTAAGGTCGCGAATTCACGGTATTCGAAACTGTCTATATTTCTTTCGTGCGATAGAATCAAATCACTACACGTTCAAGCAAAACCTACACCACTCTCTCTCTCTTTCTCTCTTTCTCTCTTTCTCTCTTTCTCTCACACACATATCGATCAATATTCCTGAAAGGCAAGCTCGTGAATCGCATCTTCGGAATACAAATTCGTTCCAAAATACCACAAACCGACACGCGTCTACGTAGAAAACCTCTCCCGGGGACAAAGGGTAAACCAAAAATCGTTCGCTGGTGAAAATAATCGTAACGGCAAAGTGAATCGTTTGCTGTTAAACGCGATAAAACCGCTGTACCAGAGTAATTCGACAAAAAGATGATGAAAAGGGAAAAAAAGGGGTATCGGATCGAATCGAGGGGGTTAGTCATTGAGAAAACTGTTTCGCCGCAGATCGTCTTCGCCTGCGAAGGACGAGCGGAGTCGCAAAAAGATGGGCCAAAGAAGCGTCGAAGGAAACGAAGGCCGCGCGTGCATGCGAGAGAAGAGAAGTGATGTGATGTGAAGGGACGGGAAGGGAAGGGAAGGGAAGGGAAGGGAAGGGAAGGGAAGGGAAGGGAAGAAGAGAGAAGAGGAGAGAAGGGAAAAGAAGAGAAGAAAAGGGAAGAAAAGGAAAGAAAAGGGGAGGCGAGAACCGAGAACGATAGGCAAAGGAAATCGAATATCGTTGTTGCTGTACTCTCCGGGGATTCGATCGTGGCCCGATACTCGTAGCATCTCGCGGCGTGAATCCTGGCTGATTTATATTTCCAGGAAATAAAGGAGCGATTTAGCGGTGTCGGCGTGCTATTGTAAATCGACTTGCGCAGGTGCTTCCGCTTTTGGTGGACGAAACGACCGACCGAAAACGCAGGAGACCGGCCAAATTAAATTATCGACAGGGCTCGGGCGCCCTTTTTGCCTCGCGCTACCGCCGATGGATGGGAAACTCGGTTGATACGTATTCGCACAATCGCGATAATGAATCGTAAGAGGAGTATTATGCCTGTTACGCGGCCGTTTATTGCCCTGTTACGTTCCTGCCGTGTCGCGAAGCGAGCAACGATGCGAAATTATCTATCGGATTAGAACGGTCGGTTTAAGGAGGAAATTATTAGCACGTAAGATGTTTGATTGGTCGTTGCGCGACCTAACAAATTCGAAATTACATGAAAACCGATCACCGACTTACAGATCGACTCGCTGTGCGAATTGTCGCGCTCCGGTGATTCTCGCTAGACAAAGGCCCACGAGGAAACTTGAACGAACAGAGAGATCGGACTTACCTGAAACACAAGAAAAACAATCGCTCTTTTACTAATATTCGAGTCGATATTACGCGTCGATCGCGTTTCATTGTATCGCGGTCCAATATTATTATTCTATATTGTGCTTATCGCTAATCCATAAGAGAAGACCTGTTTAAACCTGCGATAGGTGGCTCTCGGAAAAAGTAATCGCGATAATCTTAATCGAACGAACGAACAGACGAAAGACGTTGGAAATTGGCGTTGATGAAAAATCGCTTCTCCGAACGATCGTGGTCGCGCACGGAATAACATATCCTGCAATTTGATAAACTCGTGGAAACGGACAGAGCGCGGCAGACGGAGGTACGCAAACAACAGAATTATATATAAGAGAATACGTACATGGTATAAGCAAGCGAGGAATTGGACAACTATAAATAAAGTTGCGTGAAATTAAGAAACGCCTCGTAACGCAACCGTTTGAAAGCCGATGGAACGAGCGAAATGGGCACCCGCAGTGTCCTTTTCTACTTTGCGGCGGGTCGATAGGTAAGCAGTTTCTCGACGTCATTCGTCTCTAGTCCCTAGTCCCTAGGGGACAATGCGAACGATGCGCACCTGATATACTTTTGGGCGACGATGGATAGTCGAAATCGATTTAGACGTTGGTTAATCGAGTAATAAGGATTCGAGGCTGGTGAAAATATCGGGATTGTTGAGGAACGTTTGTTTCTTGGTAGATGCGAATGTAAAAGTTGAAATAAAGTTCGAAAATAAATATGTAATTCGGATCGTTTCGTCGATTACCGATATGTTTGTGATTATTAGATAGTCTCGTGTTTGGAGCCAAGTATTGGAAGTAGGTATAGGTATACACAAGTAAAAAAGTACCATCTTCGTGTCTAATTTTCATTTTTGATTAATTCTACAAAGACTTTTCGATTCGTTGCATTCGCGTAAATAGATAGAAATCTACGATTCCGCTCTTTTGCCCGCCTTGCTTACTCGTTTTTCAGAAATAATTATTTTTCTTGTACATTCTAATTTAACGTAGCAACAACTTTACCAACACCATCGAGCGCATAGAAGCGATTTGACGAAACGAAACCGATCGACGACGAAACGAAATCACCAAAAATATTCATCGGAGAATCGACGTTTTTCCATCGATGCTTCTGGTGGCTGTAGCTCGCGTGAAATAACGTCCAGTCGTTTCTTATCCATCGATTTGCCACGCTACAAAGTAAGATGAGAAATACGCAAGAAACGAACGATCCAGCTAGAACGAGACGATCACACCTTACGCAAAGCGACTTATCGATCAGCTTTTTGTCGAATTTGTAGAAAGCTTGGCGGTAAGCGCGGAAGTCGTCGAACGATCGCGAAACGAACATCGTCTGCCCGTTCTTCGTCACGCTGCCATCACGTAGTCCTTTTTCACGATGAAACGGCGAACCAACGTTTCTTGCATGCGAGTGCACGTCGAAGAATTGCATGCACGCCTTACCAAATCGAGGGGACTCGGTAACGATCCTTGCCGGTCGAACCTCGTGTAGCTTGCAGCGGAATAAGAAAGTCGCGAATCGTTTTAATTCCAATACGTTCTTGCGAAAAATCGAAATGATCGTTTCGCGCAGCGTGTCAGCTCTACACTCGCAAAGGCTCGAGCTGCCGGGAACGTGTCCTCCTGTAAACGTCAGCTTCTTTGCACGCACCTCGTCGAACGAAGCTCGTTAAAACGAAATACGTACATCCAAAGGGAATTGCCCCCTCCTCGCCGGCAGCCGACAATCTTATCCGAACATATCCGAAGCATCGTGCAAGGGCAACGACAATTTTTTTACCTATTTCGAGTGAAAAAATTCGATCGGAGAAGCAGAGGCGGACTTGGTGCGTTATTAACGCGCGATCCAAGTCGGATATTTAAGAAACGGTTTGGCAAAACGATGGACGGCGCGCGGTGGTCGATTTCGATTCGGTTGCATCGTGTCGCGTCGCATCGCGTCGCGGGCGGCGGCTTTTTTTACTCGCTCGCCCATTCCCGCGCCCCCCCCCCCCCAACCATACCTCTTCTCCTCTTCTTCTTCGCGAAAAGGAGAAACGCGTTTAAAGGCGACTCGACTCGGCATTCCCGCTCGCGCTGCGATCGCTATGCGCGTTCTTAATAAGATGCCCCGAGAGACGCGACGAGAAGAACTAAATCGTCCTTTTCTGCTTCGCGATCCGTTAAAAGGGAAGCCTGAATGAGAGAACTCGAGGACGAGTCGAAACGAAGAAGCCGTGTTCTACGTGGGCCACATCCACGATCGGTTGCCTCGGGAAGAAACCGGGAAGAACCACCGCGACGTGGTCTGCATTTGCATTTTAAATACGCCCGACATATCCACGCATCCCACCAAATTGTCCGTTTCCCCCTCCTGCCCTTTTCTCTCTCTCTCTTTCTCAAGAAGAAACGAATCATTGCCAAATTCTTCGGTCGAAAATATTCCGTATTTCGATATATGACGTATTCCCGTCTCGTGCATCCCTTCTTTTCGTCGATTCTCGTCCATCAACCCTACCCAATAAACAAACATGTATGCGGGGCCGCTCGTGGATCTACGAACGGCAGGTTTTCAAAGATTCATGGATTCACCGCGAGGGACGACGCGACGTGGACGCGACGACTCGAAAGGATCCATAGTCGGCATTATGCGATTCCTCTAAGCGAGCCACGGTGCACGTGCGTGTATACTTATACGATCAGCGTCCATCGAGATCTACACGATCGAACCATGCTGATCTCGGTTGACGTGGACAAAGCGGCACCGCTTGTGTACGTGCATGCGTCGCATACTCTATACAGTTATATACCGTGTATCCGGAGAAGGAGAAACAGATTGCCGGTTATCCCGAGGAATATGGCCAAGTAAATCGAAGCAAGGGAAAAGCAATCCGTATCTTTATTCCTTTATTCCTTTATTCCTTTATTCCTTTATTTCTTTATTCCTTTATTCTTCTTCGTTTTTCCTCTTTTTCCTTTGTTAATCATCCCACGAGACTAGTAGATACGACTTGATTTCTACCCAAGATTTCGCTTCTTTTATCGATGTTTCGCGATAACGATACGCGCAATGAAACACGTTCTGGGTGGCAAAGTTGGTTCGAAAACGAAGTAGAGATCCGAGTAAAGACCATCGTTCGGGGAAGAAGATTACGACGTTACACGATCCTTACTTGTTCTGCGTTTTGCTCTCGTTACTACACCGTTCTTCTCTCCCGAGAAATAAGGTCGAACGCACCGGAAAAATGTACGAACGATTCGTCGGCAACGGGAGTGAAACGAACGGTGAAATTGATCGGTTGTGTTGAGCGGCGATTGCAAGGAGGAAATCGATCTGCCAATTCACCCTTAAAACGAGGACAAGGGAATCGAAAGATCTTCGACGTAATACGCGCGTATACGTGCGAAAATTTTGGCGACACTGGTAAAAGTAAGGAAGCGAGGAGTTTACTTTTTAATCAAGCCTACCGGCGACGTACAAACGCGCCTTCGATGGTAAACGATACGAGCAAGGGAGCGACGATGGGGATTCGAGAAGCCGCCACGTCGCACCGGGGCTCGGACTTCGGGCTGGCAATTAACTCCCACCGATAAACCGGCGGCTTGTTTCGTCGTTCGAATTAATTTCCTCGGCGCGCGATAACGACATCGCCTGACCGCCTGTTCGACTCGCTGATCGATCGCCGGCAGATCGAGCGCTACTCGGATCGTTTTTTCGCGGGTCCTTTCGCGAAATTTAACGAACAGCAGCGAAGGAAAGAAAAAAACCATCAGCCTCTAGTCCGAAAATCGTTTTTGTTTGCTCGTGCTTTCCTCGCGATACGAACATGGAATGTGTGCCCTGTAATTACGCATTTTGTCAGCGACGAGAACTTTCGTGTCGTAACTTGAACGCTTGTTAACGGGAAAGGTAGATCCGTCAAACGGACATATCGATTTTATCGATGGAAGAAATTTCTGTTAGCTACGATCGAGTTGTTCGTTACGATGTTTAGCCGCGGTTTTAGAAGGTGCAAGTTCCCCTGGTATCATCGGACATCGATATTAATCGTTGACGCGTCGATAGTTACGCTTAATTAAGCAGAACGACGAGAGAATTTATCAGATTTATACAACGGCAAGTATATCTACGTTTCCATTCGTGAAAGCGATACGATCCTGGAAATGTTCTCTTTGAATCGTCAATCTGTCTGTTTTCGCGTTATTCGACGTTTTTCCTCGAACAATTTTCCCGTTTTCTACGAAGAAACTGATATCGTGATCGTCGACGAATCTGTCGGAAACGAAAACAACCAAACAGATAAATACGACTGTACGACTAAAGGAGAAACACCTTCCTTCACCCTGAATCCTGCAGCAACTCGCATATTGAAAGATAGCCCAGCAGTGACAGAACGTTGCTAAGAGGAACGAAACCCGTCGACTTTCAACGGCGCAGTAAATCAAATTGAGATTTCAAACGAGTTGCCGTGGCAACTTGTCCGTGTCATCGAATCGTGCCAGATAAGAGGATCGAGTTATAAATACCGTGCACGCAAAACCGAGCACCACGCGTGCAAGTACGCGTCGCAGCGAAGAAGCTAACACCACGCGGCAACGAACGTTTCGATAAGCGTTCGTCGGGACTTTAGTCGTCCGCTTCTCCGGATCGAATTTTGCGGTAAAATCTGCCGATACGTGGCTTCTGAAAAGATAGTCAGAATCTTTCGAAGAAGAGGAATACCGGAACCGAAGGACACGAAAGAATAGAAACTAGACGAGCGGCAGCGGAAAATTCACGCGAAACAAATTATTTTAGATAAGCGAGGAGAAACCTTAATTATCGAATATACGGAGAGAGTCGGCGACACTTTCAAACGATAATTATTAACGATCTCTATAACGTCGATTATACGAAACCAACGAAATCAGTAGCTTAAGAAAATTCTTGTAGAAGATGAAATTGTGAAAAGTAAGCAGAGCTTTTTTTTTGCACTGTTATTGCGTTATGTAAACGTTATGTCGTAGAAACGTCAATGGCTGGAAGAGAGATTTTACGAAAGCGGATAAACGAATATCCTTTGACAGCTTGCGTGTCGCTCTAGAATATCAGTTTATTATTTATCTATTGGTTGGAGATTATAACGTTTAGTTATAATCGTAGTCTTTTACGAGCGCCTCGATATATTTATGATAGAGCGTATGACAGGACTAAGCGCGTAGGGTGTAAGTAAGGTTGAAAGGGGCGTATCGTTCAAATACGCACGTATCGCGATGGGTATACGACGTTAAGGTTAACGTATGAGAAAAAAAACGAAAGGGAGGAGCAGGATGGTAAAGGAAGGAGAATAAAAAGAAGCGGAAGGAGAAGAAGAACGGGCAGAGTCGATGTCGATGGCAACGGAGGCTTATCTCCGTCCGAGGCCGGTAGCGAAACGGTCTATGGCGGTATATGCGTTCGTGTTTATACCGACTTGTCTATTCGTCAAACGGTCTTTTCTACCGGGCTTCGCTCGTCATCCCCGGCTATCGTCTTCGAGAATCAGGGATCGTCCGCAGCCTTTTGCGGGGCCGTAGCGCGTTGGATGTGGCCTAACGGTATACGTACACTGCCGCGCCGTGCCGCGATCCTGGCAACGACTACGGACGCGTCCGCGTATCGCCTTCCACGAAGGACACGCATCGACCAGAGCTCTGGCAGATCTGACGGATCATCGGGGCTGTTCATCTTGCAACGCGACTCGCTCGTGGAAGTGTCGCGGTAACGATTATAAGGGATACGAGTGTACGCGGAATATATGCAAGCTGCGGAACGCAACGGACGTAGAAACTCGGCGACAGTTCGAGACGGAACGACGTGTCCGGCTTCGTTCTATTCCAGCTTAAGGGCGTCTCCTTCTAGTAAACGCGGTGTTAACCTTTTCCTTGCGAGAAGTCCGCCGCCACGGTCGCGCCGCGTTGTTCCGTTAACAGGCCGTCTGGTTACATAATCCTCCGATAGGATCGACCGACGAGATTGCCACGTTTATCGTACCGATGTGAAAATAATTCGAACAAAAGAAAAAGACGTTGTAACATTTCCCAATTCGCCGAATTTCTGAAGAATTCCTAATTTCGCGGCTGTGGTTTTTCCTTGCTCTTCTATCTTATCTCCCCCCCCCCCCAAAAAAAAACCTGAAACTGCAAACCAATATTTCTGTCCGCTCTCTGATCGTATAAAATCAACTACTCTAGAGAAACGTAGCTAATCTAAATTTAAAAATATCGCCTTTCATCGTTCTAGAATATATAACTTAAAATACAACTGGAGTCTACGAGCCTTTGTCAAACATGCGCGAGCTTGTTCGCCACTTGAAATGCACACGGTCGGGAAACGAAATCGAAGGAACCTTCGAAGGCACTTTCGATTCGTTCTGGATTTGCGGCGGCCTCTGCTTTGCAGCTACGACTCTCGACCAGGTGAGAAGGGGTCATCGACGGTGACCCGACTCGAAAGCGAGCGCAAAGTAAACTCTAACCGCATCGTCGCATCGCGTCGCGGCGAATGGTTGAACGTTTACGATTTTGTTGCGTTTCACGAGACAGGATCGAAAGGATGAAAGACGAAGACTGGCCAACGACAACGAGAGTAGAGCGATTTTTGTAGACTCGGTACGACGTTTCCACGTTTCACGTTTTTGTAATGGAAAAAATGACGAGCAAATGTGCTGGTGTGCGCTACGAGGATTCGATCGGGGTTAGGTCTTCGATTGGAGGTATCGTGGTTGATAACGACACGATTGTTACTGGCAGTTAAAGCCTCTTTTTACGACCTCTCATAGAAGCCTGAACACCTACCAATTTCAAACGTGATTTTTATCAAAATAGTTATACGATATTATCTTCAAACCGTAGCGTAATTTATATCCCTTTATAACGCGTATAAACAATAAATAATAAAATAAATCGATAAGTGTCAACTTCGCTTACAGACGCGGTAATGGATACCCACTATCCACGACTACCAACGTCAAACACCCGACGAAAGCGAAACGAACAATCGCTGCATCCCGCGTAAGATTAGAATGTACATGTATCTTGGTCAAGATTTTATTAAAAACTTGTATCTATTTTATATCAGGGTAACAAATGCCCGATAACCGGTAGATAGAGACGTATACAGGATTTAAAAAAACGCGGAAAGTCGTGCGTTATGACTCTGTCGCGACTACCGACCGACCTTCGGTCAACCACATAAACCGAACGAGACATCCGCTTAAAAGTTGACGAATCGAAGCACTTTTTTGGTTTGAGGAGCGATCGATATCGAAAAAGCAAGTTGGGTTAGCCAGGCAGGCGCTTTCCTTAATACGAATTAACGGTAATACGAATTTACGTAATTGTTGTAATATAAATATGTATATAAGAAAACAGGGATGTATCGTAAAGAGTATTTTAAACACGATCGGCTAACGGGCCAACGGAATGCAGGATGCTGCAACAGTCGCACAGCGCATGGAGAAAGGGAGGAGGGGCACGAAATAAAAAGGAAGAAGAGAGACGTGAAATGGACCAAGGGACCCGTTCGAATCGCGAACAATAAATGCGCGCGTCTTCTCTCTCGGGAGGGTGCCGTCATTCTCGACAGTCGCCTTCAACTTCAACCTCTTCCTTTTCGTCGACGACGGCGCGGCGCGGCGCGGCGTCGCGTCGCGTCGCATCTTTGTCCAGACCGATCGATCGTTTCTCGGATCGTCCGGATGAAGAAACAAAAGCATAATTTATATCGGTGGAAAAAGAAGATGGGAGCTCGACAAGGATCGTGCGCCACGGCGTTGCAACGTCTTCGACAGGGAGGGATATGTCGATCGAAACGAGCTTCTTTGATCGATGACGATAATATCGGTATCGTTCTGATAAATTATTCCTCCGATATACGGCCGATACGTTCGATCCAGCTCCGACGTGTACACCGATACGTCAGCTTGACAACAACATCGCGCAAAGCGATGGCTCTTAGACGGTGATTACAGACCGTTCAACGTTCAAAGGTTTCTCTCGTTCGATTCTTTGGTTCGTGATATCATATACATGATACGTAGCGTATGTAGCATCGAGTTGATAATTAGGTTAATAAGTAACTACTCGTATTCGTAACCACGAACGAGAATAAAACAGATGGAAACAGACGCGGTGGAGATTAGGGGAAATAGATGTTCCGTTATTTAAAAATTGTATATCGAATTGTACGTTTGACAGAATCTCAAGAGAGCGCTACGAACGAACAGAACGCGATGCGAAGAGAATCTATTCGATCGATCTATCGTCTCTATTACGATTTATTCAAAATTCCAACCTACTTTGTCACTGTCGTTCAGTCACGTTATACGTAGAAGTTTCAATTACGTTCTATCGTTGTAACGAAGAATAACGAACTTGCTTAAAAAGCACGTCCATCGTCCAATGTACGCCATCGACCAACTGAGCATCGAGTTTCCTTTAACGGAAACAAAGGTAAGAATTTCTTTTCCGAAGAAAATGCTTCTTAATTCCTGGAGGAAAATCGAATTGAGATAACAAAGAGTTACTTTGAGCTGACTGTTCGCAATCGGCGCGATTGTGCGGCAACTATGTTGTGGCCCTTCCAGACAAGATTTGCTAAGCACGATTCATGGGCAGAAGAATGGAACCGCTATAAGGGCAGGGGCAAAGAGGAAGGGAGAGAGAGAGAGAGAGAGAGAGAGAGAGACTCGTAGCAAAAGAAGAAGCGAGTCGAATAAGGGCTGCGAGATAACAGAACGCGCCAACCATTGTCCAGCGTGGACAATGCAAGGCTGCTGGATTATGCGCTAGGAGCTGGAAGCAATCTACATCTTCAACGATGTATCATAGCGCGCTTGTACCGATGGAACGTCTCCTGGCTCTCAACGCCAGAACTTGTTCCATCGTTTTCGGGCTCCCTTTCTCTCTCCTCTCTCCCTCTCTTCCTCTCTTCCTCTCTTCCTCTCTTCCTCTCCGCACGTTTATATATCGAGTTACGTTATATTACAAGGTACGCGTTGATGTCGCGTCCGATCGAAAGTACGTCGAGATATACGTTCGAAACAGATTTTCCGTCGATCTGCGTATTATCGAAAAACGAATTGGAGATAAACGAACGGAAGACGGAACTGCTTCGTCCTACGATTTGGTTGAAAGAATTCTGCGTATTTGAAGTGGATGTTTTAACGAAAACGCGTGTATTCGCGGTATGTAAAGAGTATGGAATAACAAGAGTAGCGTATATCGAGCGAATCAAAGTAAATGAAATAAATTTCGATAAAATGTCCGGTCGCTTTTTCCAACGATTTGCATGTATGACGCGCAAAGTACACTCGTATGTGTAGAAACAGCGAAATTTCTTCAGATTCAGCGCGCCACGAAATTTGACGTATCAGGTGGTATTTTAGCGATAGCCGGTCACTGTGACTAGCGGATTCCCGGTTCCGTGCGAACACCTGGACGTATACCTGAGAAGATGGCGTCGCGGATAACATCGTCTTGCCTTTGTCGGACTGTTCATAGGGACGATCTATGGCACCTTTCGCACGATGCCACCTTTACATCATCATCGCGGTCAGGTAGCCACCATATACTTTACTGAAACGATATAGCCGGTACTCTACTACACCGAAAATATTTTCGTACGTAGGTTCTTTGATTGGTGTATTTCATTGTGCGGCGAAATATTTCGATCAAGAATATGTTCGATTTTGCGGCAAAAGTATCCGCCACCGTCGAGTATTCGACACCGTCATCGCGTCTGTAACCAGAGGATGTTTCAAATTTATAATAATACTACTTTGTATCAGAAGCGACGATCGTGTATCTTTTACGTTGAATTGCGCGTTCCCTCGAACGACAAATTCATTTTGTTTGTTAATAATCTTTACGTTGCAACTCTTATCGAGAAGAAAATATTCGACATAGAAGGAAAACTAGAATGAAAACGCTTTTCTACAGGGTGAAAATTGTTACCAAGGCAAATGCCGCTCTTGAAACATTACATTCTAGTACCTACACATAGTTGTTCGGTAGAATTGCTTACCGAATACAATTCGATCGGTATCGACCATGTGATATCGATGTGATACGTGGTCCGAAAAACGTCATGTCCTACGTTATAAAGTAATCGTGTTTCAACATTACCATCGTTGTCGAACGATGTTGCTTGCAAGGCAGTAAGTAGTATCTCGTCGATTGCTATCGAATTTTTCTCACTGTACGAATCGTCGTGGTTGCACGGCTGTTTCTACGCTACCGACTTATTAATCCTCGTTTTTCGAGGCTGCAATACGAAATGCACAGCGCGTACGCGCAATCAGAGGGCCACGTTATCGGACGAATCGCATTATCAGATCGATCTTGTAGTCTTGTAGTCGCTATCGTTCGTCTGTACGAGAGTGTGAGCGTGAGTGGGAGCGTCGGTGACAAGCAACCGCTGTTGCCACTTGCATTTTGCGTTGTAACCGAACGGGCGTTCGCTGTTGCTCGCGGAAATTACATGGACAATTTCATTCTTTCTCTCGTCGTGTACACTTTTCCGCGTCGTTCCACAACCTGTTGCCGAGGAACGGAAAAACAGATTCCGCGTGCCAGTAGCGGCAGAGTTTCATCGAGCTGAAGAAGAAACGACGGTGAACGACAGCGATTTGCTCTGGCGAGAACGACGCTTCGATCCACAAATGCAGCGTACCAGAGCAATTTACAAAGGCCGATACGAAGCGTGGAGAGTCGGCGAGTCCGGAGAGTGGAGCGTGCAGCGTGGACGCAAGTGGCACGTATGCAACTCGTCTGCGAGAGATTCTGAATGCCGGAGTATCCTCTTTCCTCGAACCTCTTAGCGCTATTTAGCGGATCCTTTTACGGGACAAGCAGGACCCGACAAGAAAGGAAAGCGCAGCAAACGGACCGACGCAACGAGCCTCGAAACAACGGGACGAAAAAGAGACCAGGTTTAAGAAAGAGAAACGGAGACGAGAAGAGCATGGTACAACCAGAGACGGAAGAAAGAGAAGAAGAAGAGACGACGGAGGTGGAGTACCAAAATGGCAGTCCGCTCGACCAATGGCCAATCCAGGGACAAGATAAGCCTTTGTGCCCGTACAGGGGCCTGGGGCAAAGAATCCCCTCGTTTCGGTCTCATATTTCGCGAATCCTGCTATCATATTTTACTCGTTGCCCCCTCCCGGCTCTTTCCTTCCCTCGCGTCTTTCATACCCTTCCACCTTCGGCCCCTTCGGCCCGTCTCTCATTTTTTGCTCTCTCGCTTTTCGGAACCGTCCAGCGCCGCGTTCTACCTTCTCGATCCCCCTCCAGCCACCGTCGATTGTTCGCTGCTCTAGTCGAAACAGGTCCATTGGATTCGATCGTTCGATGTGCACGGCACCGGACATTTCTGTCTCTTCACGCTCCGCCATGGTTGAATATCGGTTTCACTCGTTACGTCCATAAGTCGTAGAGCAACGTTCGTCGAGTACACATATATATACACGTTTAAACACCGACAGGTTCCATTCGATTTTAAAGGACGCTAGACACGCGTATCGAGCTCGAACAAGAAAGAGGGAAGAAAAAATCACGCGAGTCGATCGATAAATGTCATGCAGGAGGAGAGCGGAAATTTCTCTTTAAAATTTTCATTCGCGTATTTATGATTCGCTGTCGATTAATTTGCGGTCGTTGAATCGATCCACGACAAAACATTACCAAAACCCTCGACCAGCGACCGTTGATCGCCGTCGGACGAATCTCTCGGGGGTAGATGGACAGGATCCAACCGGTTTCAGAAAGCAGACACGAAAGGAAGGACGCGAGCCGGATTAAATTATTTTCGCCAGCGAAACTCGTTGTCTCTTCTTGTTCGAGTTTCGTTCTGCTTCGCAATTTCGATCTGGTAAATCGATCGAAATTTTCCTGCAAGTGCGCTTTTTTCTTTCCTATTAACGATCTCTGTAATTTCTATGAACAACGTGCGAACTCGTGCGGTTTTTGGAGAAAAGTCTGGCGCGGATAGATCCGTCTTTGGCGAGGGAGAATCAAGGAAGAAACGATTTTTCGGGTAATTATAGAAACTATACGATGCCTTTGTTTACTTCGCAAGATGAAAACGAAAGAAAAGAAGGTGTCGCCGCGTCCGACAAATTTGATAAAGTTTAAAAAATGTTTTCAAGTTTTCCCTTAACAATAACAAAAATACTGATTTACCGATGAATTTCAAAGGCTAGAAATGTCTGCAGAAGGATACGAGGTTTCTTTGTCCAATTGTCCGATATCTTTTCTCGATATCCGTCTCGATATCGATCGTTCATAGCCTGGTTATCCGAATCTTACCCGACCTCTTATTACGTATACGAACTATCATCGCCTAACGTCGCTCCACTACTCATAGTATGAGCGTGCAACGATAAGATGTAAATAGTAGGGACGCGCGTTGTCTGACACACTCGCCTCGCTGTTGCCTCGCAGTTGATCGACAAGTTCGCGACATTATTACGTATTTAAGAGGAAACGTTTCGCGCAATCCTGTTACGCGAACACCCGAAACTCACAGATGATAGGGAGAAACAGATAGAACGATACGAATCAACCTATCCCACGACAGGTCCGTAGAAACGGAGTTCTACCGAAGTTAGTTGAAACCCTGTTCCTCGAACGCGGAAACTTACCTACGAAGTAATATTACGAAAAGAAGTCGAAGCATCTGGAAAAACGAAAACGATGCGCACCCGTGCTGCGATAACCAACCTCGTAGAACCTGAAAAATCCTCAAACTCCATCGAATAACAGCTGATACATAGATTTCGATTTCCCGATTCCTCAGACTCGACATCGCAAACCACCAACGCCGCCACTAGCCGTTCTTCGTTCTCGCCCATCTTGCAGATATCCGGTGAGCGTGCACAGCTCATTCTCCGTCGATTACATCGACGATTATCGACCGGCAGAATCTCGATTGGCCCTCTCTATGCTAGGCCCTTAAACCTATCTTTTCTCCTCTGCCAGCCGGAAACATGCTTCCTCCATAGCGCGGCGTCAAACAATTAAGGTTGACTTACGCGTGGCCGAGGCGCGTACCAACCGTGTTAAAAGATTAAACGAGTTACCGTCCTCGCCGCGCATCAGATAACGCAATCCGAGGCCCTGTCATCTCGGAAGAATTTACCGGCGACACGGCGGTACCGCGATACCGCGGCATCGCGGCTCCGGGGGGCACACGGCTTTCGAGCAACAGCTCGCGCTCGCCAGTATCTCTCTCCGTGTATATACTATCGCCTCGGTGAAATCTTGATTTCCACCGCTGGCAAAGCGTGCCTGGTTCAACGCCAACGACTTTTCCACGAAAACGCCTTTGCTTCGTTCGTATCGCTCATCCACGTCCATCTTGCGACCCAACAAACTCGAGATTCTTTGCTAATTATCGTTACGCGCACGACAATCGCTTTAACCAGCGTGTACCGCTTTTTATCTGTAGATTTTGATCTTTTTCCCAACCTAATAAATTCCCCGGCATGGTAAAGTTTCCAAAATTGCCTAAATTACAAAGTATCGATTTTCGACTCGATAACATGGGCCGCGCACGAAAATCTCAAATCCGTTGTATCGTAAGTATCTGATACTGCGAACACGAGCGAAGCAGTTGGATGGATCGTATGGCGAGTCTGATCGACACGAACATTCGCCTGTAATCTGTGATCTGAGATCTGGCTTACTTATGATCGTGCGGACCACTGTTTGTTCCTATACGGTATTGGCGGTCACTGTCGCGTTTCGAAAACGCCTCTCGATGGCAGGTTTTAGAAAGAGGAAAGGCAGAAACGGTGGAAAGAAGCGAGGAGTTGGCTTACCAGGCATGCAGACGCAACGAAAGGTCCCAGGATCGTCCAGACACGAGCCGTCGTTCTGACATGGATGGGACTCGCACTCGTTCACGTTTGTCTCGCATCTCGGTCCCGTGAATCCTTGCGCACAGTTGCAGGCGAACGAGCCAGGCGTGTTTACGCAAATACCATCGTGTTCACAAGGGGATCCTAGAAAAATGCAAGAAAAATGTTAAAAATATGCTAACAGTTTGTTGATTCGTTTGGTTTATCGATGAAAGTATATATATATATATATATACATATATATATTAGTTCTTTTCGCGCTTAAGATCAACGAACGAGCAACAGTTCGAAAGACGAAGCGTATAATTTTCGAGACGGAAACTCGGAACAAAGGCGTTGGGTGTTTTAACACTCAAAAGCTTCGGTAATTAGGTAAGAGTCGCGAATTGGTGAACGCTTGGTGCATAATAATTAATTATTAACCGTGGCAGGAGTCAAAGCGTAGCACGTGGGCGAATGCTCCGTGGGATGGGCGAGCCTTAATTGACCAGGTCGACGTAGATTTTAAAGGCGCAGCCGTCAGAGAAAAAGGGAGGAAAGAAGAAAAAGGGATGGATGGATGGATGGATGGATGGATGGATGGACGGACGGACGACGGCAACGACGACGACAACGACGACGACGACGACGAGGATGACCATAAGAAGGAAGATGCCTGTCATCCCCGAGAATGAAACTTGTTCCTCGAGAGTGGTCAACGATCGTTCTCTTCGTTCTCGCTCGTTTTCTTGAACTTGCGCGGTTCGCGCTAATTGCAATAAGATAATTACCGCTGGCAGCTGTTTCTTCGTCGTTCGTGCGTTTCATTAAGTTTCGCTACCGTTTCTTCCTTGAAATATCGGCCTTAATTTGGTCGATCTTTTCGTTATTTTTGCGAGATTGCTTCTATATCGTGATACTTCGCGACTGTAATTTCATCAGAGTTTTATTCGACAGTCTTGATTGTAATAAAATTGTAATAAAGCTCGCGCTTTGTATTATCGATATCGTTAAAGCGAATACGCATGAAACGAAGCGTAGAAAAAAATCTTAGAATTTTAGGAAACGCGTTGTAAAAGTACGATCGATGGTTCGATCGATAGAAAAGAAAAAATGGTCGAGATATAAAAACGAGACGAGTGGAAGAAACGATGGGCAATTGCTCGAAGCAAATGCGTTTGTTACGAATCTCCAATGCGCAACAATGTTTTGATCTTTGGAACTCCACAGACTTTTTTTTTTATAAAACTCCGCTATTATTTACCAGCAATTATTTTAACAGCAATTATTCTAACAGTTTTCATTTTTATATCAAATCTACCGTGTGTTCATTTTCGCTTTCGCAGTTTAGTACAGAATCGTGTAAAAATTTCTCTCGATTTTTTCCATTTCTCGTACAATTAATTAAGTATGTAGCATCTTCTTCCTCGTTAATAGGATATTGATAGAAAAATCAGAATGATCTTCTTTTACGATATACGAGGTTAGTGCGAGGTCGTTATATCTATCCTTTATCATCGCGTTTATACCATTCAAGGATAGAGTTATGGGAAACGATATAAATCGTTTAATAATCAGTCTCGTTACGAGCTAAATTCTTAGTGACTCTGTGGGATTTGACGCAAGTACGGCGATCCTCTCGCTACTTTCACCGAAATACAAACAAATCGACGCGGACTTCTGTGCGCGCGCTTATCACGCACGCACAACGCTTTATCGCTGTTGATTTCCACGTCATGGTAATTGAGAGAGAGAGAATAGGTTTTAGCCAAGTTTCGATACACTTGAAAGCATGCGATCAAAAATCGTCGGTGAATCGCTCGGTGAATCGTTCGATACCGTGTTACACGTCGTCCCTTAGCATACAACGTGCGTGTCGTTCGAAAAGAAACATCGGGACCTGGTTACGGTTCGTTCGCAGGGCAACGCGTACAACGATTACTAGCGATATTTATGAGGTTTTTAAACAACTAAAGCGATACCGTCGCTCGCGGCACGGTCGGATGCCGCTCTCGTGTAACTCGACGATGGTTTTTCCCAACTCTGCGTCGCGATTGCTGTCGGCGCGCGCGACGTTTCGCGAAGGGACGTGGAAGAGGAAAGAAAAAGCGGAAGGCAAGGGGTGTACGCGTGTTACCGGGTAACCGGGGGCGGCAAGAAACGCATTGCTGGGTCGTGTCGGCGATCGAGTGCGAGCCGCGAGCAACGAACAGACCAACGATCTTCAAGGACGGTGGGCATCGGTGTTGTCGACAGATGACGGAAGAAAACGATGGTTGAAGTTGAACGGAGTCGATGCGAGGGAGGTAGGTGGATGATTACCGGCACACGGTGCTGTGGAAGCTCTGTCCTCGAGGTAGCTTTAATTAAACGCGACAATATTATATATTTGTCATTTCTAGAGAATGGTCATTAGAAGAAATACGGGGAAATTGTACGATATTTGAAAAGTTTATTAACGAGCAAAGATCGCAGGTGATGTACGGCACTAGTTTCGGCTATACTCGCGAAAGGTATCGATGGCGAATCGAGACGAAATTTGACGGGCAAACGATGCGTATGGTACATCAGGTTCCTAGATGTACGTAACAGAACTTAACTTGGCTGCTATCGAACGCGCTGTTAAATTTACATCGAGTTAAACGAAACGACTACCTTCCATCGAAAAACGTCAACGATCGAATCTACGGTTAAAAAGAGAATAGCTTGTTACAGAGAGAACGAATCGGTGCGTAAAACGCAAATAAACGTGATAGCCGGAAGCGAACGGAAGTAGCGCCGAAAGAGAACGATTCGGTTGATCGCCGACGAGTACGAGAAAGTTGAGCCCGCGTTCTCGAATATAATATATCACGGATAATCGATCAATCGCACTCTCGACGTCGAAGCGCAGTTTACGAGTTTCGTTGAGTCGCCACGCCGAAACGCGTCGAAGCGCTTTTTGCCCGATCTGTCTGCGACGGTGTGAGCGCTGGCTCCGACAGGAGCTGCTCTCGAGGAACTTAATCTACCAGAAAATATGCAATCTAGATAATAACAGAGCACAGGCGGGAGCGCGAGGTCATTATGGTCGTTGTTAAACTTAAAATAACAATTTAGCGTTTAATTAGATCGGTTGGTGCTTCGCCGCCGCCGCCGCCGCCGCCGCCGCCGCCGCCGCCGTTGCGTTCCCTTGAGAAAAGATCGGACCACGGGAAATGTCTCTTTTCAGGCCTGCGCTTCCGGTAAAACGTTATTACCGGCTTTCATAATTTTGCAATTGTTGCCGATTTCGAGTATTCTAAAGGCCAATTGGATCGGTGGAAAGATGGCGCAAGCATTGCTGACGATCGGGTCAGGTATACGAACTCCTTGTGCCTCGTATCGGCTTACCCCATTGTCAGGCCGACGTTGCCAAATTTCGGTGTAACAATGGCTCTTTGTTTAGCGGGCAGGTAGCGAACGGAGGCCTGGTTCCTCCTGATTTCGAGCCGAGAGATCCGGCTGAGTCGACTTTGGCTCTAAAACGAAGAAGGCGAGGAAGCGGGTTTCGAGCACGAAGGAAAAGGGATTTCGTTACAGGTTACCGCGTTGTTTGCGCTGGCACGCGATGATCGGACTCGCGGAACTCGCGCCAAGTGCCCGTTACGCGAATACAAGCGAAGAAAAAGGGAAGGAATTTGATCGCCGAGCCGATTTTTCCGAGAATTCTTCTCGACGAACTATCTGCGACCACTTGTACGGAGTAGCTTTTTATACAAAATGAACGCTTCGGTTCGTGCGAGTGTTAGTAATTAGGCGTTTAGATTACGATCGACCTGTGGTTACGAAATATTTTTCCTTCGACGTTTAATTTAGTTTGTAATTTTTGCTCGTTTACGTCGACTCGGCTAACGAATACGAATATTCGTCCTGATCGCGAAAAGACGGTGATTCTTCGTCGACTTTTGCCCTGAGATTCGGGCACGTCACCTCATTCTTTGCTTCGAACAGACGCGCGTGCAAATTTCGCTCGACTGTCGATTCTTACGTAGTTACGAGAACTTTTTGGACGGTGGAAAAATGCTATGTATTTGTAAGATACTAGCTATAAAATACTATGTATAGTAAATACGATCAGACCCATTCGATGTACATTCGATTGCCACTCGAGTCAACGAGAATCTTTCGATACGCGTTACAAATCGCGATACGTATATCTCGTACTATACTTACGTACTACGTATATCCACGTGGTAAAAACGAAATCGGACCAAGCCCAAACCGGATTGCCTAACCCACGCAACTTCGCCATCTCCCTTTGACCGTCGCTTCGCCATCCTCGCGACCACTTCACCTCGCTTGGAAATTAAGACCGCTCGCTCCTGATCCGAGTTCGATCGACGCTGAACCGAGCAAGGGAGTAACGAAAAAACAGCGGAATAAAAGGGGAGAGACGGCGCGATCCACGACACGCGAGGTACTTTCGCATGGCCGCGTCGCTGCGCTGTCACGAATTATGACGTCTCGACGGTGTCACGTTCGCGCGGGGTTTTGGCGGCCGCGAACACGGCCGGACCAATGTAACTCGACACCGGACAAGAACAACCCGGTTTGCGGCGGTGGTCTCCTTCGTTGCAAACGGGCCGACATTTTCGGAGATCCGGCGTAAATATTTATAGCGTTGCTTAACGATACACACGCGACAAAGAACTTCTTTCTTCTTCTCGTTCGCGACTCGTCGGTTCTTCTCCGGACGAATTGCAAGAAGATGAGCGGCGAAACGGAATTATCTCGCGGGCAGAATAAATTACCTTGTTCCTCGAAATTATCCGATCCCGCTGGGGATGCTTTTCCTTTGCGGCAGTCGCGTACGAAAAACTTGCTGTATACCGTGCCGTGCGATCATGCAAAAAGAGCGAAATTTCGACGAATCGAGGTTTCTCGCGAATAAAATTGCAATTAACCGAAATAATATTGCAATCGTTAACTGCTTCGTTGTGGGCAAATTTTTGTATTAAAGTAAAAAAAAAAAAAAAAAAAACAAGTCGAACGAAGGAAAGAAGAGCGTAGCGAATTAGGTAGAGTAAATGAATCGCGGTAGTACAATGTTATACGAGTAATGAGCGCGCGATTTAGTAGCTGTAACAGGTTGGCATAGTGAAAGTCGAGGTAACGGAAATTCGACGATTCTGACAGTTTCGACGAACTAGTTTGATTTTACGATTTAAGATATCGATGATCTTCGAAGAAGGATTTGACGAGAAAGTTTGCTCGTCGCCTATAGACACTATACGGATACACGTCCCGTTTGTAGAGTTCTTTCGACGCTGATTATAATTTTTGTTTGCCCGAGTCCGAGGGCCTACGATACGCGGCCGACGAAGAAGAACAGGAAGGAAAACGACAAGTAAAAGAGACGATAGAAGAAGAAAAAGGAAGAAGGAGACGCGTCTTTGAGTAACGTCTTCCTAATTACGATTCTCGCGTTCGAGGACAAGACACGCGGTGTGTTCCCCGGTGTGTCTACCCGTCGAAAACGAACGGGTTTCCGAATAGGGCTGGCACGTTCAGAAAAACTGGCATCCTCGATTCGTTATGCGGCTACAAAAAGGCTTTAACGGTCGAAATATGGTGCAGGGTAGTCGGTCGGCTCGACAGGGGCCAGCAGCTTTCTCCCTATGGAGCTACGCGCATTGTACGCGACTATTTCATTCGGTAGCAGCGGTTGGTCAATCTCTCGGTTCGAGAAGAATAAGATACGAAAAGGCAAGAATCGCGAGTGACCGTGCGCGAAAGAGAAACTGCAAGAAACTAAAGATCCGGCAGATTGATTGCCCGGTTGGACGTGACGCCGCGCGAATGTTTGCTAAATTACTGCCCGAGGTTGGAAGGAGCTACGCAAGCGTGTTCCGCGCGCGTTTAATGAAATACAGAAAATGAATCGTGATCGCGGTCGTTACGCGGCTTCGTAATGACGGCACGCCTATAAACAGTGTCCCCCACCACCCCCCTCCCCCCCGCTCTCCATCGAGTCAAACGAGCCCGATTGTTAACGTTCACCCCCGAAATCCGCTCGATTCCGCCGTGTGGTTGTGATTAACGCGCCGGAGAAACACGACCGAGGATCCTTATATACTAACGCGAGAGAGTCTATCCGTCATTTTGCAGAGAGATACGGATGTCTGTGCGAAGCAGGGAAGAGAAAGAAGAAGAAGGAGAAGCGAGAGGAGCGTACGAAGCAAGTGTTTCTCATTATTAATGAAGTGTGTTTGTCTGGAACGAAACGTATTAACCGGTGCGCTCTCACCTACGGCATGGCAGACCGCGCGTATTTATTATCGAGCCCTTCGAATAAAAGGGATTTGCTTACGATTGGACGCGTTTTCAACTGCTTTTTCTAATTCTTCTTCTTCTTCTTCTTTTCCTGCCTTTTTTTCTTTTTTTTTCTTTCTTTTTTTTTTTTTATCGCAACGTTACCCGGCTACGATTCGTCGTTCGTACGTTGAATAGCGAGCGTCTATCCGCTGATTTCGCTTTGTCGGCACTTTCGACAGATCGGCGGTATGGATTGTCCGCGCTCGCAATTGCGATTGAAATTCTACCGAGAAAACATATTGGTTCGAAAAATGACGGGAAACCTGCCGAAACTTTCGAGTACGATCTCTTCTCGTTTTTACGCGTCTCGCTGAACAAAAGTTGCTCCAACTACTCCGTAGTGGGACGCGAGTTTTAATCGACTATAAAAAAAAAAAAAAAAAAAAAAAAAAAAAAAAAAAGTTAATAAGCACGTTCGATATCTCGGGACAATGCGTTCGCAACGAGCGATTGAAACGATAGACGATCGGATGCTATACCGCGCTATGCCGTACAGATGGATAAAAAGTTTCTACGCAACCTGTTTTTCCAACTCTATTACCCAATAAGATAGAACATTAACCGCCGATATTAAAATAGAGCGTTATAAGACAAAAAGGCGATCCACGTTTTTTCCATACAGCCTGCAGATTTGATCGACCGTCTTTCGCATTAGCGTTGCTTACCTCCTCTCTCGTTACCGTGACGATTACCATTTTTCATGGTTTACGGGTGATCGAGCACGGCCACGGCCGTCTTTTCTTTATTTCCGTGTCAACGTGACGCCACCGTGGGATTGACAGCGCGTTCCGTGCGGCGCAATATCATAAATCGAATTGCAGCTGATAATATGGCGAGATAAACCGCGCCAGCCGGAGTCGGCTTTTACGTATGTACGTAGGTAGGTAGGTTGGATACAGCGAGAAAACCGTCGAGGTGTGCGGGCCCCGCGCCGGCCCCATGCTGGCTTTTCGATTCTCCACCGTACTATTAATTAAACCGCGACTACTGCCTGTCCACCGGTTAATTAGGAATCCATTTACCGGTACTCCGCCGGTACCAGGCCGGCATTTTCACGGTTTCGCCTCGCGTTCCACTCTCATTTTTCCTTTTTCAATTTTCGCCGGATTCGACGTTTGCAAAGGTTCGATAAATTAACGAGTTTCGAAAACGATCTCAAAGAATTTCGGAAACTTGAATTCCGCGGTTGCTGACTGACTGGATCGGTGTTAAGGCACGAGGCAACACCCTATTATTCTCCTTACGATTTCGTGTAACTTTGCAAACGACCGGGTATATTTACATAGGAGGGAAAGGAATAAAACGGTTCCCGCGAAAGATGCTCGAAACGAGAAAAATCGAACGGAATTTCAACGAAACTTGACTTTTATCTGGCACGCAATTTCGGCGTTACGCGTAACGCGTTGCGTTGCGAGTAGACGTAAATAGGTAGGAAAGAATTCGAAGCCGTGCCCGACCGAACGCTTTACAGACAACTGTCCATCGACCGATATCAACGTGTAACGTGTACTTTGAAACATAAATTCCCACCGGACCATCGATTATACCGGAGGAATTATTAATAATCGTCGCTGCCACGCTGAGACTCACCGGTTCATCGATCCAGCGATAGTGGGTTTGCGGCGTCTTGCGGCCGAGCCGCTCTGACTTGTTTCGAGAGGAACGGAAGGGGAAAAGAGAGCCGACGAATGACAAGCTTGCCGGCAAGTATGAAAGGGAAATAAGAAGAAGAACGGAGATGCAAGCCCTCGCAGGATACTTATTAAGGTGCACTGCACCCTACAGGTGTTCGCACGGCCGCTTTAAGAATCAGATCACGAACGAAACGCGCAACCGTTCTCGAACGTCTTTGAGAGGAGCACGTCCTTTTTTATATACGGCTAGCGTGTACTCGTCTCCGTCGATACTCTATCGCGATAGGCTCGTGTAATTTCGACAAATTTCCAGCTCCGGTTATCGTGTTCTTATTATTCCATCTTCGTCTCGGGCGCCCGCCCCGTTTATCATTATCGATAGCATCCGAGGGATGTTTGCCTGCGTTAGATTTCACGCGTCGTTAATGGCAACAGAGTTCGACGTTTCCGTTAGATATTCCGTTGGAAGCTCGAGAGAGATATTTTTCTGGAACGCGCTTACGTGCGTCCAACTGCAGGAGCGTGTCAATTTCTTTTATTCCGCGATTGTACGATATCGGGTCGTTGAAGCCAGAAATATCCAAAAATGAACGGATTAACCTCCGTAAACGTTCGCCCTGGTAGAGAATTTTATTGGAACACGATGCCTATAAAGATCGTAGTTGTACTTTTCGCTGAACGGCAATCGGGGAAAGCGCGATCGATGCCTGACAGACGCGTGTACTCGTGTAGGACGCGATACGGCCAACGAAAATTCCGATCAACGGTGAATCGCGATCGACGACAACGGCAATAACGGGAGAGGAAGAAGAAACCGGCGATGTCTACGGAACGAACAGAGCGCGACCAATCGATCGCTCCGTTTCTTGCTTTCGTCCGTGCGAGATTTCAATTTATTCGAACGGTAGGGGCGCTTTCGCGTACGACTATACGCGCTCGTCTAACGATTATCGATCTTTCCAGTCGACTCGATAAAATACAAACGGAGACGACGGCCGTTCTAACAACACCACTTGCGTTCTTCTTTTGTTCTCTTGTTCGTTCGTTCTTATTCGTCGAGTTCATGGGAAATAAATATTCGTTCGAAATAAAACTCTATCACATAATCGTAGTCGCGATTGCTTATTTTCATTAATAATTTGTACTTCTATGTAAGAATAGATAGGATTTTCTCAAACTTTTCGTGGGAAATGGTTAGGGCCGCCAGTCCACGAACAAACGGAAAAATAGGAAATTATAAAATTGATTTATTTATTACGTCCCGAATTGGAATTAAGCATACGGTTACGCGATCATTTATCGTTCTTAGCGGCGCAGCGTCTTGATACGTAGGAAGTAAGCCGCGCTGCGATAAAAATCTATCGAACGGAATCTTTTATGCGCGAAATCATCGTTGGTTGGACTAAAAATGACAAACACCGTCCGGATCTTTCGAGACACGAAACTATCGTTTGATCGCTTACCTTGCTCGCACTCGTCGATGTCCTCCGAGCAGTCTACCCCCTTATATCCGGTTGCACAGGAACACGCGAACGATCCATTGATGGGACTGGTATCGCAGATCGCACCCTCGTGACAGGGATTTGAGGTGCAAGCGTCGTCGAGATGGCAGAGCAATCCTGGAAACGGGAAAAGTAACGATTTATCTTCCGATTATTGGCCGATCGCTCGGGGAGGATGGTGGTCGGCCATTTTGAAGGGGACCTGAATAATCCGATAGATCGGCTGTTGCGTGCGTTTCTAGGACAAAAGCGTCGATCGTCGAACGCCAAACACGGCGGCAACAGCCAAACATGGACATCATTAAGATCTGTATTGCTCGGTCCGCTAGAAATCTAGCTAGAAACGTTACGCTCGAGGATCTCGCAAGAGAATCTCGAATCTCGAATCTCGCATTCGGTAAATTACTGGAAATACCGAGCTTATACGATAAGTTGGTCTAATTGCTCCCTACAGCGAGAACATTCGAGGAATTTCAATTGCAACTGCATAGTATACTTACTCGGCGATGTGGGTTTAATCTCTAAAGCGGCATTGCGGTGTTGCTCGTCCGTGGATCTCGTGGTAATCGAGCTTGCGTTTGCCTTTTAAAAGCTACCGTGAAAAATTTACGAATTCGCCGATATCGATCGTTTCTTTTATTTTAATTTCGAAAGTAAAGTTTCGAAGAATCGAGAGACAAAGAGTTATTTCTAGTCTCTTCGACTACTTTTGGTCTATTCCTTTTTGCGAGAGAGCGAAAAGCAGGAAGAAAGTATAGATATCCTTTGACGTATGGCGCGCAAAGTATAGGTATCGGAACGACGTTGGAACGCTTTTAGAGATCTCGATAACGGAACGCGGATATTTAGAACGTTCGCGTACAAAGCAAAGCAAAGCAAAGCCGCCACGCAGATGCACCATTACACTCGGGACTAACTGTAACCGTGTTCGTACGTGAAAGAAACCAAGCCACTGGGCTTTAACGCTGTCATCGTTATGCGTGCGAGTGGGCAGGATACCGCGAGTATCGCGTCGTCGACCGGTGGTACACGTTCGTATCGCGTAAGCCATTTTCCGAATATCGCGATTTCTTCGTTTCTTGATTTAGACGTATACTTGAAAGGTGTAACGAGCGTGAGTGTTGAGGAACGCGCGAGGAGCTGAATATTTGTAATATCGCGATAACAGGAAGGAATAAAAGGAGGTTGAATCACGCTGAAGATCGATTCGTGGCCGTTAATGGCGGCTAACGGCCGCTACGATCCAACGTCGGAACGTAAAAGTTAAAGCGGAGGAGGGATGATGTTTGTCCAAGTGGCGCGCGAATTTTTTCGTTTTCGCGATTACCTGACGTCGATCGCGGCTATCACAGGGAGCACGGTTGCACCGTAACGAAAGAAGGATGCCTGTATTTGGTAATCGGCGTCGACGCGCGATCGATCTGAAAAACGTTTCGCCGCACCGGGCTTTGGGTAGGCGAGTAAGAACAGAGAACAGAAACTCGTTTTCAGTCCTCAAGGTCGTCGCTCGGTAAGGCTAGGACGCGCACCAGCCTCCGGAATCCCGGGATTCCAACGGACCCTCGGTGGCTGCGTCATATTGTTGCACGTGCAGTTGCACCTGCCTGCTCCGCTGACGCTCCGCCGATGCTCCGTCGGTGCTCCGCTCATGATCTCGCTATGCGCAACACCGACAGGTTTCCGCGTACGGAATCCTCTCGTCGATCGTACCACGCTACGCGAATTCGTTCCGCGAACTACGACGGTTCGTGCAACCATGTTTACCTTTGCCACTGACATTCCAAGATTTTAGGGGTTGTGTAACGAATCGACGGCGAAAAAGGTAGCTAACGCACGACACGAACATTTCCAGCGTAGACCATAGACGCGACGTGTCCTTATTTACCGTGTATTTATTACGTATGTACGCATACATATTTTTAATCTATCGCTTCGTCCTTTTTGTAAAAATCACCTTTTCACCGTCCCTAGGTATTTGAATACTTTTCTCCGATCCTTCGACAATCTAACCGCCATCGTGCCATACACGCGGCTCCTCGCCGATCGACATCGCAACGCAAGTTAGCAAATCGCGCGTCGACGGATACCGAAACTTACCGGTCTTGCCGTAGGTGCATTGACAGTAGAAGCTGCCAACACGATCGATGCAGGTAGCCCCGTTGAAGCAGGCAGCACCTGCGCAATCGTCGATGTTGACGCTGCAGTCGGGCCCGGTCCAGCCATTCACGCATATGCACGAGTAGCTACCGGGTGAATTGGTACACGTGGCACCGTTGTGGCACAACGAAGGCCGAACCGAGCACTCGTCCACGTCCAGTTCGCACTGCGTGCCTGTGTACGACGGAGGACATAGGCACGAGTACTCGTTTATCCTGTCCATGCAGGTTGCACCGTTTTGGCACAAATTTCCAGGACAGTCGTCGATATTCTCCTCGCACTGATCTCCGCGGAAACCTGAAACATTCCAGAGAAAACATCCTGTTGAAAGCTTGCTAGTAGAGCGAACAATTCTTAAGAGCATCTCTCAAACACCAAGTTTACCAAGTAGCTTTTAATCGATATCGATTTTCGTTGTTTTTCGATACGAATGATATAAAGTAGGTAAGTTTGATTACAGGAAACGTTAAAGGCAAATATAACCATCAAATATTTATAAATACGATCGGTTGTAATTCTCGTATTTGGACATTTTCAGGTCTCGACCACTTAAATCTGTCGTAATCGTACGTACCCTTCTGACGTTGACCAGAGTAACGTTAATTTTCAAAGTTCGACTTTGTTCCTTTCCTTCGGACAAATCTATCGATCTCCAAGGTCAACGAAATTTCGTCCAGCCGATTTCTATCGCCATAACGCAATTCGTTTCGCTGTTGCTGCGAAGGCGAAGCGTTCGGCGTTGGATAAAAACAAAAAGGACAAACAAAGGATCGTCGAGATATGGCGGATCGGCGTTCTAAATAAATTCTCCTAACCTGAGACTAACCGGACAAATCCTGTCGACGATCGCGATGGTCGTAAAGAGAACTCGTTGTATCCGTTGTTTTCGCGCAAAGAAAAAAGGAATTTTTATGTCGAAGTAGAGCCACGGCTACGCGGTCGAGGCTTTTATCGTTCCAGGAATTTACGGTGGCCTGGAAGAACGAAGGACAGGTAAGACCGAAGAAGAAACGATCGGTCGGCCCAACGACCAAGATAGAGCGATATAGCTTCGATAACCGTGAAATTGATAGTTGTCCGCGTCGATCGATTTTTCTACTACGAAGTTGCAACGAACAACGACGAACGCACGATGATGAACGGTGTTCGCGTCCACGTGGAACAAGGACCCAGCCGACTGTTTAACGAAGGGTATATTCGGAGATAGTTGGTAAAAATAGCGGTAAGAAGGAGTTACGTTGTTTAATTCTAACGAAAATCGGCGTGAACCACCTTGAAAGACAAAAACGGAGGCACGAGGAAGAAGGGAACGGCTCTGGTGGAAGATGGATAGGTTCGATGTAGCAGCGTGACGATCGATTATTTGCGCGATGCCGAAGCAAAAGCATTCTTTACGCGGCTACGTCCACGGCCTACGCGAACAAGACGAGTACGTCGTTTAGAATTTTTAAAGGCTGCGGTTAATAGATCGGAGGGGATTTTGCATCGCTGTGCGATCAGGCTGATCGTCGACGAATAGCTTCTTAAACTAACGGTGCCTCGTAATGTTTCCTGGCTTGATTTTCTTCAAATGTAAAGTTTAAACGTTAGCGACGATGTTAGCATTTTTAATGGGAAACGATGAAAAGAGCGGACAGTGGCTATAGAGCGTAGGCGATGTTTAGAGGTATTGCCCGAGAGAGGTTTCAAGGTGGAGAAAAATGATCGCTGTCTCGCACGCAACGTTATGCGCGAAGAAGCGGATAAAAACGCATTCACTTTCCTAACGCGAGTATCCTACTATCGATATCGGTAGTCCGGTCAACGATGCAAATCCGCTCGTGAATCGCGTGTTTATCAACTGTAATGGTGGGTATAATTTATGCTCGATAGAGCGGTTAACTAAACTTCCTGTGCATCTGCATCGGTTTGCGAGTCGTACGTGCGCACGTATGTTACGTATACGTACATACGCGCGTAAGTATCGGTCGATACGAGTTAAAGTTTCGTTCCGGAGCGAAAAAATTCCCAATCGATCCTATAAGTTGTCGTACGTGCGAACAGTGGGGCGTAACATTAATATTAAAGCGATGCAAAAGTAAATCGGCGGTTTCGCGAGCACCATTATTCGGCCAGGGAACCCGACGCCACGATCTTTCACTAGGTTGCCGTTTTCCATTATACATACGTGCTTGATGCATACGACGTACGTGTCACGGTCGTCGACGATTCAAAGTATACATTACAGAATAGTTTAGAACCCGATCTTTAGTCACATATTTCGAAATTTCGTTGACGTTGTTTAAACAAAGTACGAAGCGAAAGAGGGGAGGGAGCCAAGGTCGGCGACATCCATTTCAAAAAATTGCCAAACGCTTCTCTCTCTCTCTCTCTCTCTCTCTCTCTCTCTCTCGAAGATTCTCTCTTACGGACTTGTAACCGGATGAGATATACGTAGAAGTACGTAGGGTACGAGCTTTGCGATGACACAAAGTTCAAGTTTCGGCACGCTTTGTATCGTTCAACGTAGGACAAACGTAAATATCGCGAACAGATTCTACGGAAAAATTTCGATTCCAATGAATAATACGACAATTTGCGCGATTCGTCGTATATCGCGGGAGTTTAGCGGACGCGTTTGGCCGAAAATTGTTGCCGCGAATCTACTTCTTCGCGCAACAGATGGTTATACGCTATACAGGCCGGTGCTTCGGGTCTGAATTTCGGTAGAGATTCGAAACTGGAATTTCAAGGAGGTTTCCCTTCTTGAGTTACCGGATTACGGGGGACTGGTTCGCCGGTTTACACGCTACCGTGAAACTTTTGCGTCGTAAAGTCCAGATTATAATACTTTCCAGTTCGTGCATTTACGCAGCCACAAATGGCACGTCGCAAATGGCGCGTAACCGGAAACGTACGACTCGAGATACCGACGACGTTCAACGTTTCTCCGTCTTCTTTCATCCGGCCTCGTTAGATCGATACTTTGCGAGATTTCTGCTTACCCGGACAGGAGAAAGGGGAACTTTGATGGAACTGAACGGCAAGAGAGAAAATCGAACGAAAAAACCGTGGATATATTGGGTACGATGGTCGGTACGACGGTGAGAGAGGAGGCAAAAGAAGCGCGGAGACGAGAGACACGGTTCCGGGGCGAATCGATTGCCTTTGATATCGACATTGACGCGAACAAAAGAAGAATCATCGTGCTTGGAACCCGCTAAAAAAATCTACGTATTTGCCGGACCATTCGTTCCGCGTTCGTAGCCGACGCGCGCGTCCTTTCATCCACCGCGACCGCTTTTCTTCCCTTCTCTCCCCTTTTTGCGAACCGTCTCTCGGAGGAACGCAGGCACGCATCCTAAAAACTGTTAACCGTGATACGACCATACTACCGTACACGTACGGTGCTTGAAAATAACCTTGACATTTTAATACCGTTATTGCCAACTGTTTCACGCGTATTTTCCTCCTCGATTATTCTAGTTCGATATTTATTTCCACGAATACGGTTAAACGCGCGTCTTTCATTTTGAACTTGGAAGTAATTTCGGTATTTATAAAAGTGGAATATAACGATCGATACTTTTAAAAGCAATGTAGTATATAACTTATACAAGTAATTATAAATATAATTGCACGATATATTCGGGAGTAATGGTATAATTAACAATAATTGGATCGAGTTTATACCGAGCAGAGAGTAAAACAATTTTGAAATTTTCTATTTATTTTATCCTACGTTAGAACGAAATTTCTTCTCTTTCTCTTTGTCTTGAAATTTAGTCGCATTAAGATTAAAATTAATTGAAGATCCAGGAAACGAGTAATATGTACGGTTGCGTTCGTTTAGCCAGGAATACGCGCGAATATCTCGATGATGGATAACGCGGATCGGAACGTATGAAAATTCAAGGAACTCGTCGCTCGCACGCTGGTAACGGATGATATCCTAGGCCAGAAGTATCCGTATAAATACCGATTGCACCCTTCGTGAGGTCGCGAGCGCCCAAAGAGGGGATCCCCGCTAACAACGAGAGCTTATTTCCATAAGGTAGAATCCTCTTGTTCCCGGAATCCTGCCAAACCCTCGAGTTCGAGTTCTATCTGGTTCTCTCGGTGAGCGTATAATGGCGAGGTGGTCCGAAACGCGCGGGCTGCTGGTAGAAAAACGAGCGGACCGATCTGGCGGTAAAAGAAACAAGGGTGGTAGAAGATTACGCGTGGGTGCGTGTCAGAAAGGGAGGGAACAACGTTCTCTACCGCTTATAAATCAAGCTGCGACGAAGGCCTATAATCGCCGTCATCGTCCGCGAGCTTCGACCTTTAGGTTAGGCGCGCGGTACGGACCCTATTCGACCAAGGATGCGCGTATCCGTTACTTCGTTACAGATGCATTACCCTCTTCTTCTTCGCTTCGTCTGCTCTCTTTTGGCGGCTAGAACGCCGCTTTTATAATATCTGTTTTTCGTCGTTCGTTCTCGTCTTTGCTTCGATACGTCCGAGAAACGATCGTGCCGGAGAATATTCGAGGACGCTTCGAGAAGAATGTGGTTAGGATGGCAAGGCCGAAGACTTTCGACGGGAATTTCGAGAATCCTGTAAAGCGCTGACGATTAGTCAGTCCGCAGGTTCGGCCAACTGCTCGGAATGATTTCATTCACTGGCCGCTACACGACCGGCTCGCCCTACGGCGAAACGGCGAAGGAGAAAGAAAGAGAAGGAGAAAAGGATCACCCTTTCTCCGCTCGTCCGACGGATCCTTCTAAATTCGAAATGTTTCGAAGGAATGCAGGGACTTTGGCTCGCTTCCTGAACGCGTCTCTCTTTCTCTTCGAACCACGGAGAAGCGACTCGTCTCGCGTTCCACGGAAACGCGAGATTCTCACGTGGAAAAGGGAAAACAAAAAAAAAGAAAAAAAAAAAAAACCGCTGGAAACCCTTTGACCCTGTGTCGCTGCATTGTCGTGGCTTCGTTACCACGAACGTATCGTTTTATTTCTTCCGCTAGGAAGGGAACTAGGAAGCGTCCTTCCGATTCGTAACGTAACGCCGCTGTTTCGTTACCAACCGATTTCGCGTCTCGAGTTTCTCTCGCTGGATTCGCTTCTTCCGAATCGCCGGTGTTTCCACCATATTCTCCTTCGCTCGGATCGTTTTCTAACGAACGGCTATGCGCGTATCGAACCTACCGACTATCGACACCGTGTGTTTCTCTTCTTTTCACCTTTCTCCGAGCATCTTGTCGCAGCATTTAAGATAATCCTGTCTCTGTCTGTTCGAACTCTCGTTCTCTGGTTCTCGAGAGGGAGGGAGAGAGATGGAGAGAGCGAGGCAGGGACGAAGGGAGACTGGAACGGGGCGATACAGTGCCGTCAGTGCCTCTCAGCCGGGCAAAGGTGTGGCAACGTCGCGAGAGCGGGTGTGCGGCCGCAAGATTCATGGTGGGGACTGTGGGAAAATTCTCATGCCGCCGACTGTGCCAGTACCAGTGGTACTCATTCAACGACGGACGAAACAGCCAGAAACCTTACTCGACTTCCTGCTTTCACGCTCCGAGAGCGTTTCACCGTGCACGCAAAAAAGGTATCATTAGGGGCGTCACGAGAAAATCTTGCGATCCGATAGCGAGTTATCTTTGCGGGAAGCGCGCAGCGTTCCAGTAAAAATGGACAATTTGATGGCGGTCAGACAGTAACGAAATACCGATAAATATCGATAAAACAATTGTAGATAGGAAGCGAAACGAGAAATATAAACAGAACCGTGCGTAACTAACTCTCTTAAGAGATTACCTATGGTACAGGAGATTACGAGTATCGATCGGTGGAATCGTAGCGAACGAGTTACGCATCGTTCGTTCGTTTTCGTTAAATCGCCGACGTAAGAGGGTAGTAAAAGCACTTTCGCCATACTACCGCTCCTCACGATCTACCAACCAACGAAAAATTCATTTGTCCGTGTACTTCCACGATGACGACTCGAGTCTATACATACATATTCGGTAATGTAGCATCCTTATCTGCGACTAAATCGAGTCAACTCGATCGAGTTAAATCGAGAAACAGTTTGCGATAATCTCGCTCGCGCCAAGTACGATTGCGATTAGAGAATCGTAGATGAATTGGAAGAAACGAAATTTTTACTGCTCGTTCGAAGAGCACGAGGAATCGACGAGTAGGAAAAACGATTGGGCGAAAAGAGAAGGCGGTACAGAGGGGAGAGTTTCCTCGCGACGAAAAAGAAACGCAAGACGCGGAAGTGACGCGTCTCGTTTCACCATATGGCGTCCTTGCCCTGGAATTTCGGAAGCGGCGGTTAGACTGGATTCGTTTGAGAAGCACTGGATCTCATCGGGGCCCACGATGCGAAGAGGAAGGCTAACAGCGGCCCGTGCCTCCCCACCAAAAAGCACGGCTGGCACCGGGTAGCCACGAGCACGCCACGGGGGTGCCCGTGGAAAAATTATTTCTCCGTCCCTACGAACGTTGTAATTATTCCGGCCACGTGGTTGCGCCATGGCGAATCGCGGATACACCTGTCGCGAACATTAGTCGCCATCGTATAAACGATTCACCCTCTTGCTTTATGATTTAATTTTGTGACGTTAGTAATTCGCGTTTGCCAACTATAAAAGGACTTTGCTCGTACGATACGAGTATAATAGACCAGAATCGGGCGGCAGTTGTTCAATTTTTGGAAAATACATTTTGGGAATAAAGTTACCAAAGGTGGAAAGGCGGTTGTAGGCAAACGGGGGTGCGACTTATCAGCGAATTGGCGCGACTTTGCGAACTGACATCGATCGCTATTCGTTCACGCCGAGGGGGCGGGAGACACGCGGCGCGCATTCGTGTCCCTGTAAGGAGTAATTATTGCAACGCGATTCGCTCCTCGTTAGGTTCCCGACTAACGAACCGAGACGCGCGCGCGAGAAAGAGAAAGAGAGAGAGAGAGAGGTCTTGGAGATGCTTTGCAGGCTCGTTACGATTCCCAGACAGCTCGAAAGAGGGTAACGATTAGAGAGAGCCCTTAGCGACTCGTACGCCATCATAACGATTGCCAGCCCGGCTGAGCGCATCGTTCCATGCCGTTAAGACGATCGTGCGCTCTTTCCCTTCGGACCTCGATTCTCTCGACTCGTAAACGCGAAGAACTCCGTGTCGTCCGCTACACCTACGGAAGCAATTTCTAACGCGACTCGAAATTTTCTCCGAATATTTTCTTTCGCGAACGCTTCTCTTTTGCGTTATACGAGCGCAAACCGCTCGAAACGAGTTGAAAAACACCGGGAAGGTCGGACGTTTGGCATACGGAATGGAAAACGGTGGAGAACGCGTCTCGCCAAACGATAGATCGGATAGATCGGATAGATCGGATAGATCGGATAGATCGGATAGATCGGATAGATCGGACAGATCGGTCGTGAAAGCGAAACGAATAATTGGCAAGGGACAGAATCGAATGGCAGACGATAATAGAGCAGTACCGCTAGGACGAAGCGGAACGTTATCTGGTTGCACGAGCGCGAGTCCTCTTGTACGCGAGCAATCTATCCCGGATAGGAGTGACGCGGACCTTAATACGTACAACTCCCGCTTCTTCGCCGCTCTCGCTTTTTTTCCCTTTTCTCGTGCGCTCCATCAGCCTGCCGCTCTTTGTCCATTTTCTGGGACCGTAAAAGGCGCACGTACCTACTCGAGAAAGGACCAACCGATAAGCGTAATTTGAATGGGTAATGGCTTCACCAAGAGGAGGGTCCCCGGTTAATGACGGGTCCAACGGAAGGGGAAGAGGCGGTCGAAGAAAGGGAAGGAAAGGAAAGGAGAAGAGAGAAAGAACGAAAGAAGGTAGAGAAAGAGAGGAAAAGATCCGGGCGCCGAGATGGTGCGCGCCCCGGGCCTTAATGCACTCTCTTCTCAGTCTCGATCGCGATTGGGGGACGTTTTGGTTTTCGGGTACGGGGCACGAAACCGCGAGATACCGGGCTCGAAAGCAGCCCTCTATCGTTACCAAACCGGATCCATTTTTCCGTCTGGATCACAGCTCGCGAGCACGGTCCACCGAGAAACCCATTACCCTACGTGTCGAATGCAAATCGGCAATTTCCTCTGCAGAGATTGCGCTGTCTGTCGCCTCGCCTCGCCTCGCCTCGCCTCGCCTCGCCGTCTTTTTAATATCTCCATTAAGTAAGAAGCGTTGATCAAAGCTAGGGACGGTGGGTATCGCAAAGGGGCACTGGCGGTATTCGAGGATATTCGCAGGAATGGAACGACGCACGGCGTATACAGCATCGTATGTCGGCAAGAACGTGTTTTTACATTTTCCAGGGTATCCCCGCGGAGGATCTGGATGAAAAATCTACACAGCTCCTGTGAGATTACTCGTTCCTCCTTCGACGGACCAACCGCTGTCGTTCGTTCCCGAATAAACTGTCTCGAAGTGTCTCTGCCGTTCGCATTCGTGAGTTTCGATGCGAGCAAAGATGAAAATACGAAAACGTTCGAATTGCCTGCGACATGTACGTACGCGTGAAACGAGAGAAACGGCAAAAAGCATCGACGACTGGTCGATCGAGGTTTGGTCAGTGACGCGTTGCGCGGCATCTCGGTAAAGTCAGTGACATGGAAAAACGCGCGAGACAGCGAGCCAAGGCAAGGAAAACCGAGTTCGATCGTCCCCATGCACCGTGAGGATGCGAAGCCTTACTTGCTACGCGCCTTGCGCAACAGGTGTCTGCCATTCAACAGGCGGTGGTAGGTACGCCGCGCTTGCTCGACCGCGGTCGCGTCGGCTCGAATCACAGTCGCCGATAGAAAGTCGTTGTCGTAGCAGGTATATAGCTCGATCGATGGTAATTGCTGGACGTTTCGATTACCGCTCTACGTTCTATCGTTTCAAATATATAAAAGGTGGAACGCGCTAACACGACCCGTAAATTCTTCCACTTGTTGCTTTAGCGCAACAGGTGAGAGACGGTCAACAGGTTATTTCCTATAACGATCGTCTCGTTATCAATGCCTTGGCATTGTGCACCGCGAAACGAAAATTTACAACAGCCTAATGATATCTAGACTAAACGACTAAGACGCCGGTCGATCGTTTCGGCGTTTCAATTTCCCATCGATACGTTGTCGAAGGAGAGAACGAGATAGATGGAAAGTCGATCGTACGTAAATGAACATGTACGATCGATGTAACTACAAACGAAATAGGCAAGTGCTAAAGAACGAACGATACGTAGATATATAATATGTTTTTAAAGTCGGGTGGGTCCTTCTCTCGTTCGCGTGAGCGATACGTAGGAGGAAAGCAGGCCCGTATGCGCGCTCGCGTGGATCGTTTACCCGTGAGCGAACGTACGCACACACGTGCACATGTTACCAGTGTACAGGTACCTTGGCACTCGAACAATGGGGCCGTCGTACGACTACCATTCTTTCGGGACAATCGGTGGAGCCCCTTTCTCGAAAGGCTGTGTGCCCCCACTCGATGCAACACGGGCCCCGTACCGCTTAAAAGGACAATCGCCTTCTTATTTACGATTTGACCAGCTCCCCCTTTCTCCTTCTTCTTTCACCTTCTCGTCCGTGCCTCTTTCTTTCGCTCTTTCTCGCCGTCGCGTGGTTGGCCTCCACGCGGTTGACGTAGATTGGACGATCGAGCCACCCGCGTGTTTCGAAAGAATCCTTCCTTCGAACGAAAATCGACGAAAATCGACGAAAATCTAGTATCTAGACGAAAGTCGTTTCGTCGTTTCGTCGTTTCGACAAAGATTCTTCGATCGATCTTTAAACGACGATCAGAGATTTTTCGATCGATTTGCGCCCGGTCGGGCGTCAATTTTCCAAGAACCAAGCGTTACGGTTTCGTTAGGAGCCGTGAAATTAATTACGAGGATCGTGCCGTTTGTTGGCGACCTGGCGAACAGCGTTCTAGCGTAGACTCCTCTAATATTTAGATGAAGCAGTGCGATTAAATGCAACCGACTCGTGTCTTTTCCTAAATAAATCCTCTAAACTATAAACCGTATCGCCGTCACTTTGGCACGTTATGGTTCTCTCGGACGCTCTCTGTCTCAGAGTCTCGCGTCGTCCGCGTATCTGCCATTCGTTCGAAACGATCGATTTCGACTTATCGCGTCGCCGTCTCTATCCGATGTATGCGATTGTTCTACGTTTTACGTACGCAATGGCAGACGATTATGCGAAGACGAAGCGCGAATAACCCAAAATTCAGCGCTTTTCGAAGTTTTTACTTTTTTTTCTTGCCTAGATACAATTATGCAAAAAGCTGGAACTAATCAGGCACGAAATTTGCCAGCCATTCGTAACTCGTAATTGAAAGATACACAAAGATCGATCGATCGACGCTAGCCATTGCGAACCGAGATAAAGGTTGTTTTCGTGGTATTTGCTTCGCGAATCCAGCGGCCAGCGTGAAACAACTCGCGAGAGAGGAAGAGCGAACGTGGAACGTGGAAAGTTGAAAACGAAGACGGGATAAGATTGGAGCGACGAGGGTGGAGTCGAACGAACGAGCCTCGGGACCAAAAGCGAGAGAAGAGAGCATCGTATCACGGTTGCTTTATCTTAGCGTTGTGGCGACTGCAAAGAAGTTGAAGTGCACTCTCGGCGCGCATGGACACCGAGCGGCCATTGTGTATAGAGGCGAGCCACCTTCGTGCACGCACCTACCTCTTCTTCTGCCACCCTTCGTCCTCTTCTGCTTCCTCTTCTCCTCCTCTTGCTAGGTTAACCATCGACTCTCGAGAGGTTTATGGAGAATCAGCGAGGAAGAGCGAGATGGAGTCGAAACCAGACACGGACCGCAGGCAGAGTGGTAAGGGAACGAGGTAAGAGAAAAAGAAGAAGAAAAAGGAAGGAGAGGAAGAAAGAGAGGAAGAAGAAGAAGAATAGAAGAAGGATGGAAAGAGCTTTCTGAGTAAGGGGGCGTGGGTGCGCCCTTCGTGATTTACATATGCGTATTCTATACCTTATTTACTGCGTCGATCATCCTCCACTTTATCTCTTCGCGTGTGGGTCGTACTAAACTTAACTAAACCAAGACCGGATACCGAAGGTAGAAAAGAGAGAAACAAAGGACGCCAGAAAGCGAAAGGAACGCGTTTCCTCGCCTATTAGCCCTGGAGCTGACAGCGCGACCGGTACCGTAAATATCGCGCGTAGGCAGATAACCTTAACCTCTTAATTGCGTCGACTGGTTTTCTCGACGGGACGACGTCGCGTCGGCCTCGCTGGTGACCGGGCCGATCGAAGTTCGCAGAATTTTCTTTCGTGGTATCGATTAAATCGAAAGTAAAACGGTAAATAGATATCCGATGTTTCGTCGAAAGAGACGTCGAGCGTATAGTAGATATGCGAGGCGTTAGATACGTCAAGCGTATGTGGCGTGTGTGTGAAATTTGGAAAATTCTCTTTGCCGCGTATTTTCGTATCGCGTACGAATCGCTGCGACAACGGCGCGGTAAAATTATTCTTCAAGCTTTGAAGATCGTTCGGCTTGTTGTTTAAAGGCTGTTGTTTAAAGGCTGGAAAAGGAGGGAGACTCTGGGAGGACAGGTAAAAAATGATTGCAAGATAATTGACGACTGTCGGGCCTTTCTGAGACCGGACAGCTTCGAGATACGTCTACGCACCGACGCACGATCGTCTCGTGCTCGGCTAATTGTCGTAAACTGGTCGGGTCGAAGCAAGAGACAAAGAGTGTCGAAAATTACGGTCGTCTATCTTTTACCGCGTCCGACGTACACGTCCGTACGATGACAGTACGACAAATTACCTTTGGCTGCGGATAATCAACTCCTAAGTCGAGCGGTCCTTAATTGAAACGGTGACCGACACGAGCGGTTATTAATAAGCGAAGAAAGACAACGAGTAGGCATAGACGAACGCGTAAGAAAGGAATCGATCACGTATATAGAGAATCTCTGAATCGATCGATAGTTTTCCAGTTTACATCGTTCGCTTCGTTCTTCGTAATTTGAAACTTAAATTTCAAAGTAGCACGAACCGATAAACAAAGAAAGACTCGCGCGGCCGAGTTCTTTCGAAATTGCTTTTATCGCAACAGCGATATACGTTCGCCGATCCGATTCTTGTCGCGTTACTTTCAAAAACTGTTCATAATCGAACTATATTTTGATATTTTTCATACTCCAATTTCCTGCGAATTTCCTTCAAATTCCCACGCAAGACGTAACGTTATTACGAATCGGGAATTGAGAAACACGCGATATCCAGTTAGATATTGGACGATAATTCGGAAAAGAAAAGAAAAAGACGGGCGACGATCGTTCGATTGCCTCGCTGAATCGAAATCGAAAGAATGATCTGAGTCGAGGCGTCGCTTTTTCTACGCTCTAGAGTCTAGATTTCCTATTCGAAAGCGGGAAAGATTCCGGCAACGCGATACTACCACCAGGATGGAAGAGAGCAACGAGCGAGGCGAAACGATAGTTCTCTGTTTCGAGACGCGCGCAAGTAAATCATGGGAAGAGTATTCGTGAGAGCCACACGGAACGGAGCGGCGGCGCGGCGAGTCCGCGAGGACCAGGAGAGGAAAGGGGCCACGAAGGGTCCACGGTTCCCGTGGGCCGTGGATGATCGGCGGTGAGAAGAGAGACGAACGAGAGGCAGAGAGGCAGAGAGGCAGAGAGGCCGAGCGAGAGGGACGTGAGCCAAGAAGAAACGAAGGGTTTCGGTTCGACGTATCAGCCCGAGGTGGTCACGAGTTCTGAACTCCGAGGCTGAGGGCCGCTAGTGGGTGGGACCGTCCACTTCGTGTCTGTACCTTCTTCTTCGTCCCCTTCCATCTACCTTTTCTCCCGTCGAGTCGGTTTCGTGCACCGAACGACAGCTCCGCCGTCGCAGCTTTAAGCAAATTCCATTTGCCTGGAAATTGCCATCCGACGGGATTTCGCTCAATACCGGCGCGATTTTGTACGGTACGCGAGAATCGAACGGGAACGGTTTGGCAACGAACGAGAAAGCCGATCTGGCGACAAAACCGAACCGAACGGATTCGGTAACTCGATAGAACGGGAAGGAAGCGAGGTAGAAGAAGTACCAGTTCAAATTGTACAGGCTTATCGGTTTACTCGGTCTTGACCGAAAGCCAAGCGATAATAGAATGTTCGATCTACGACGAGGAGAATAATCTTTGGTCGAAATCTCGAAATTGGCGAGCGCATCGTGGATAGGAGGATCGATCGACTCGTCTGATTTTCTTCGAGTTGACGCGTGCAGCGTGCGCACGGTGTACATGCGCGATGGTTACGCAGCACGCATAGATGAGAGAAGAGGAGAGGAGAGGAGAGGAGAGGAGAGGAGAGGAGAGGCGAGCCGCGAGAGGTTGAGAAAGATCAGGCGCGACGGAGACAGCGGAGGAAGAAGAGGAGATGGTGATTCTCCTGCAACGCGTGGCGAGGCTTTGCTCTTGTTGGCCGGCCGCAACCGTTTCTTTCTTCTTCTCACAGCGACGCCAACAAAACCCCCGTGACTTGCACAAGTTGCTCGGGGACGGAACAAAAAGCACTTTGTTCTAAGGTAAACCAACCTTAGCCCGTATGTGCGCGTTCCTCCGAGACTACAAGCTCTGACAAAGAAGACGAACGAGACGGGACCAGGCATAGGAGCGCGCCAACGCCGTCCCACCACCGCCGTCCCACCGCCGCCGTCGTCTTTCCACTAAACTAAGATACGGGAAAAAGCGTGTCGGATCGGCCGGAAATTGTCTACGTTGATTTTTCTTCGCTTCGCTCTTGCCGTCTCTCGCTTCTTTCCATCTTCCGTCTCCCTCCACCTGCCCTGTTCGATATGCACCGTCAAAGCGTGCAACGTATTTGCGCTAGGTAATTCGTTCGCGGTGAATCGTACACGAAGGAGCCGACAAAGGCGAAAAACCAGAATTGCCGGCTGCTGGTGTTCGCGTTACCGGATTTATTGAAATTATGATGACGGAGGCATTATTGTTTCGCCTAATGATCTTTCTTTTACGTCCCTCTCGTAATGATCGGCCGCGTGTGTCCGCGCGCCGATGCCTAACACGCGATGCGAATTTATCGAGCAACGCAACCTTCCTTCGATATGGCATGCTTCGGGATTTTGCAAATGGTCGAGCGCGCAAAAACGTAACGATTCACGTTCGGTTCGAGCGGATGAAATACGAGCTCGATTAATTTCAATACGAGTCAAGGTTAGGACAAAGCAGCACGGTTTAAACGCTGAACAACGATGTACCTGGAGGGTAATTTCAAGTAAAAAATCACTTCTTGATAAACGCCGCGACTGTCGAAGCGATATACTTGGACTATTGCCCGACTATCGCGCAACTTTCCTACTCGGTTTCCAACTTCTCGTTCTAATTATTCGTTTGACAGGGCGGCGAACGTAGAGACTGCGGCGGTTCGTTCATCCTGCCTGCCTCGCTCGCTTGCCTCGCGCAGCAAAAGAAAAAGAAAGAAAGAGAAAAAAAAAAGAAAACGCGAAGGCAAAGCTATTTTCCAGCCGACTTGAATTTCGACAATGCACGTTGCACGCGGAACGCGCCTGGTATATGCATACGTACTGTTAATACTGTTATACATATATGTGCATGTAACGAGTAGTTGCACTTTCGGAGCTGGCGTGCAGGATTTACTGTAGGGAACCGGCCCGGGACATTCGTGTATCCGATAACCCAATATCCGAGTGGCTCGTCGTCGTCGTCTCTTTGCACCGTCTGCCGAGACGCGAAGACCCGAACCCGCATAAATTTGCATAGAACCGCCGCAACCATTCGCGTACGTTCCCGTATCTTTGTAGAGCGCAACGAACACACGCGTACAGGACGACGCAGCGAGAGACGGTTCGTCGTGTTTCTCGTTTTTCGTGGAGCAACGTTTCGAGGCACGTGGTCGGGGACTCGGTCCCACCCTTAATAAGGAGCGCGGACGACTCGAGGTAGGCGTGGATTTGTCTCGTTCCAATATCCAACTCGAAGGGCCCTACGGTCGCGTTTTTTTATCAAAATTCACGGTACCTTTGATCCGACCACGAATTCTTTCGCGTGGTCGCGATTGTCGAAACGTTAATTACGCGTGTCTGTCCGTCGCCCTGTCGGTTTCCTTCTTCTCGGCTTTAGACGATAAATAGCCCATCGTCTTTCTCTTACGTGCCTATCTTAAAATTATTCGATCGATTCATGGCCCTCGATTAATTTAGAATTTTACGAATCTCTGTACGAAATAGCACCGTACGTAACCGTATCGACTGTACGCGACACAGTTTCTTCCGCGAGAATTCATTTCTAAGAACCTCGATCGCGATAACTGACCATACGATAAATAACAATTGGGCGAATAATTTACGATACTCGAGATAAAAGTGTTCAACGTCTGAGAACGATTCTAATCGATGAAACGTTATACGACGTTTCAGTGGGTGGAAGGAAGTTCGGACACGTTTCCTCGTTTCTTTCGCATTCTCGTTTGTCAGTCGTGTACAAAGGTGTACCGTTACGTTATGCCGAAGATAAGAAGAGTTAATCAGCCCTATCGGCCACGTGTCGTAATTTAAGTTGACTTTAAGATCATACGCGGCATAGCGCGATCAATGGTGCGTGGACAAGATCGAGTAACGTAAAAGGTCCGAGGTGGCTTTGTTCTCTCGATACGCTCGACCAGACGTTTAAGGAAGTTCGCGTCCTGACCAACGTCGTTCGATCAAAGAAACCAGGAAAGAAAAAAAAACGTGAAAAAGTAGAAGAAGATTCCAAAGTATACAAAGTATACGAGTCTGCTCGTAAAGATGCTTAAGGCATTATCGCTGTAAGATGGTCGCGGTGATTTGTTACGAGCCGTTCTTTTTTCTTTTTTTTTTTTTTTTTCTGTTTTTGTAAGTTACCTACGTGAATTTACTTTGAAATTTCTTAGCGATATCGTTGCGTCGACGAGGAGGCACGCGACTTGTTCTTTCGTGTTTATTACGATCGAAACTCGAAGCAATGTTTTCGATACGCGTTGCATAAACGTTTTGCATAACGCGCATATTCGGACGATACCGATCGCAACGTTTATCGGTTCAAAGTGACGTTTGTAAAAAAAAAAAAGTTCGGGGAAGGGAATAAATAGATAGCAGAGCAGTTTCGCGATCGACGATTCACCTACGTGTCAAATTGCGCGTGTATAAATTAATAAGCTGATTGGAAATCTGGCGATACGATACCCTATAGCTTCGCATTTGTCTCGCGATTGGTATTAGCAGCGCGTGGGTTCGTCGTGCGATTCGATTAACCGGTAAGTTTTGAAAGCGCTTACGACCGCGGGAAAGTAAGCGAACGTTATTCACGCGGTGACCCAATACAAAGAGACTTTGGAATCGCGCGTGAGAGGACGCAGGACATTGTATCCTGGTACGGAGACGGTATAAAAGAAGAGAGAGGAAAGCCAAAGAGAGCGCGATCAGCGCGGATTGCCCGCCATTCCGCGAACTTGTAAACCAAACGACGGATCGCAAATGGAGAAACAGAAAGGATCCTGTGCACCACGAGGAAGAAGCCCGTATATACGCGGTAACCCTCGGTCAGCCGTTACCTCGTCTCGCCCCCCCCCCTTTCTTGCCCTCGCTCTCTTTATACATATTCGCTTCCCTCGGGACGGTGGTACTACGAAAAAACGTACGGTAATTAAGGAAGATAGGAATCGCCTCTTAAATCGCTCTTAACCGCCGCGAGTCCACCTCCGCCGTGGGTAACCTCTGGCTGGATAACTACCTGCTTCTTCGCCCTTTTCTCTTTCCCCGTCCTCTTCTTCCCTCCTTCTGCTTCTTGCATCTTCGCCTCCGAGGTTACTCGAGCCACTGCTAGAGATATCTGCATCTCGCGAGTGCTTGCCCCTGTCCCCCATACGGCAAATAAATCAGATCGTCGCACGGAGCGTCGCCTGTACCCTGTGCGCCGCTCTTATTTCTACTTTATGCTTTATACGAGCAAAGAGAGGGGAGAAAAGAGAGAGAGGGCCGGCCCTGTCTGTACCTGGTCCTGTATGCACGGTAATGTACACAAGTCGCGCGTCCATACCCTATATACTTTATGCTCTATACTCTGCAGTCTATATACTCTATACTCTACGCTTTATTCTCTGTACCATAGTATAGCCTATACTCTATAATACTATAGGATGGGTACTCCGCCTCGTTCGCATCTCCTTCGATATGTGCGTGGGTTAGAAAGCACCGTTACCACACGACCGAGAAATTCCATCTGTCCCGAGGCGGCTCGAGTTGAGTTGTACTCGACTCGGAAATTGGACGCTTTCTCGGTATGCCTGTGCACTGTTGCAGAGTCCGCGGAATCACCGGCTCCCGTCTCGTACGAGATGAGCTCGATTAAAATTAATAAGCGCCTTCTGCCAGCTGCGTCTGCATGCTGATCGACCGCGGGGCTAGAGGTGCTAACGAGGTTATTCTTCTCGCAGCTTCGCAAAGGTCTCTCCTCTCTGCGAGCGGTAGCCCTGACGACCCTCTTTTATTTACCATGGTCTTAACGGTTGTTGGGAGAGCCGGGACGGACATTAGTTGGAATTGGTTTGGGGAACGAAGCTCGACGGTGTTATTTGGAAACGAAGGTAGGAAGGTTGCGAAGTTTATAAAGACTACCTTCCAACTAAATTGCTATTTCGGTTTTTCAGCGAATTCTCGATTATTTTATTTATTTATTTTATTTATTTATTTATTTATCAGTTGTTTATTTACCGGTACTTGGGTTTCGGAAATACAGCTCAACTAGCTAAAACGTATTTCGTTTAAAGCAGATCTTCGACCCTCGAAATATTATCACGAATAACTAGCGTTTCCCTATATAAGCGGCAAGCGTAGAACAAATGCGCGCTTATAAAATTAAAGATTCTTCGTATCGTCGAAGATTTCACGCTATACGATTATAAGCCGTTGGATTTAGAACACCGACGCGTTCTTTTCCTCTAGCTACTATAAAAGTATTCGCGAAAGGAAACAGGTACGTGTATCTCTGTTGTGCTATCGGAGATTTCAGCGGGCAGATGCGGGGTCTACCCTTTGACCAAGCTCGGCCGAAGCTTCGCCGAGAATGCGAACGCTCGGGTAGAAAGTCGATGGGGAGAGATCCGTCGCGGATACGATCGGCAGCTCGCAGGGGCGCGTGAAGCATGCCTGGAGGATGCGTATACGCGAGGTGATGCGTCAATTACGGGCAGAAAGAGGTTTCGGCTAGCGCGGGAGACCATCCGGTCTGCTCCCAGAGAAACGTATTTCACGAGAGGCCGTTAACGAGATTCCTGTCGTCTCGGAACCACCACGGTTGTTCGCTCGTCGTCGTAGCCTTATTTTTATTTCTTCGTTAAACTTTCGCGGAGAAAGGAGAGAGAGAGAGAGAGAGAGAAAGCGCGAGTAAAGCGGCAGCGAGGGAAGAAGCAACGAGAACGGAGCAGCAGAGAGGCTGAAGAAGCTGGAATATTCCCCTATCTTGGGTTTCAGGGTCAGAATCGTGTTCCAATTAGATGCCACGACCAGACTGCGCATTTTTCACCTGTTCGCCTCCCTTCGCTCTCTTACACCGTGGTTATCGTCGTGTTGCATAGCTCGCAGCAACCCTCGATCCTCGCGAGGAACACCAGCGCGCTCCAACTTCTAGTCCCCAAGGTTCTAATAGGGGCTGCACGGACCGTGCGGACTTATAAAACCAGATACGTTATATAATGCATCCTGCGGCAAATACGTGAGCATGCATTTTAGCGGTAGCCAGGGTCATTAGGAACGTGCCTCGGAACCGTGCGGCTACGAGCTCGACCCTTGCAGCGTATCGAACAACGAAGACAAAAGGCCAGCTAATGTAATTAGCCGGACGATATTAATTTTTGCACGCTTATCGGCGCGATCGAACCGCGATGAGAATTAACGCTGCTGTGGTCGTGACGAAACTAGTCCATTATCTATCAACTCGAACGCTATCTTAAAGGAGTATTCTACTTGTAGATCTTTGAAAATCGATTTTCTTCTCTAATTATCAAAGTTATAGATGTTCCAAGATTTTTTTTTTTTTTTTCTCACTATCGTATTTTTTCTAATTAAACGAATTGTTTTCCAATTATGTCACAGAGTGACAAATACGCTGTAAGTCCGTTCGCGTCTATTTTTATGCATCCGACAGTTACATCGGTAAATTAGATATATACGTAACGATGGTTAAAATAGCACATTTTCGAATAAATTCGGACGTTGTCACTTTTTCTTTATGCGCTTCTATCTATCGTGTTTGGTTTCACCGGTTTTGAAAGGCTGGGTATTTTTGAAAAAAAAGAAGCAAACTATATCAATTTGAAGCGATCGTGTGGGAATCCTCTCGCAAGTAGACGCAATCGAGCGACGATGCTTGTTCGTTAAACCGAGACTCCCTAACCGTCTAACGATTTCGTTAATTAGTCGAGTAATAATTCTAACTTCACTTCCGTTCGTTCGTACGTAGCGAACTATATATTTTGCGGATTACTCGTTCCCACCACCTACTCCCTGCTTTCTCACACGCTAAACTAAATTTTTCATTTTTACCGCGGCTTTTTCCGTAGACCAGTTCGGATGCGAATGTTTCGAATTCTCCGTCTACGATAACGATGTGTGTGCGGCGCTTCTGTTTACATACATACGTATTATAATAAAAGGTAATAAAAGAAAAAGCGGGCCAAGCGACTTTCCCATGGATGGCTCTTCCCGCTGATAATCGCAGTTGGACGAGCGATTTCGCGAAACGCCTTTCAGAAATCGACGTACCGGTAAATAAAATCGCTGCGGATCGCGGCGTCGCGATTGTCTCGGCCCTATTTTTTTTTTTCCTCGCCGGTAATTATCGCACGCAATTTTCACCGTTCGCGATCCGCCAATTAGCGGTGGCATCGAACATTTTCTCATGAACGAACGTTGCCAGCCAATTACGGGGGAAGCCTCTTCCCACATCTGTATTGCGATAGAGGCATCGTTCGTTCGTTCTCAAACTCGTTTACTCTTCACACGCGTAACCATTATTTTACTAATTAATCGAATATCGGCCAACTACGAACGAAAGCCGCGGTCCTTCGTGAAAAAATAAGATCGTAACGAAAGAGAGGAGGAGATACGATGGTAGAGAATTCACGTGCCGCGTCTCTCCTCAAAATTCTTAGACGCTTCGCGAAACTTAAAGACGAGATTCCGAGTGTGACGTACGATCTTTTACTTATCTATTTATTTATTTATTTATTTATTTATTTATTTATCGTAACGTTTACCCTTCGACGTAGGGCGACCCTATCGGTACTACCTCACTGACCGTATCAATCGTGTTAAAAGTTTGTTAAGGACCTCTTTGCAATTTGAATATACTTATTTATGCCATTTTCGCGAGGTAAATAAATCTATAGAAACAACTGATAATCACGCATCCAGACAATGAAATTGGAAAAGTCGCAAAAAGCGGACATAACGCGTAGATGGTACGCGGTTACGCGAGCGATACAACTCGATAGAACGCGCGGACAAAGATGTAACACTGAAAACACTGTCCGTAACGAATGAAAAGCAGAAGAAAAATGGACTCGCGTTAACCGAGGAGAACAGGCCCGAACGAGTCGCAATGGAAAGCAGGAACGATAACAACAAACGAAGTAAGAAAAGACGAGCGACTCTATTCAACGAAAATCCTCTTTCTTCGTTCCATTCAACCGGCTTCTATGTATGTTCTTTATTTCGCGTCTCGGCCATGGTCTGGCTTAACGAATCGCCGCGCCTACCGTGACCATGACGCGATTAGACGCCGAGACTCTTCCAGACGACAGGAAATCGCTCGTTGATGCGATCCAGTCCAGAGAAAGAGAGGCGCAGAAACGAGGAAGGAAAGATATCGATATTATATCGTTGTGTCGTATAATTATTCACGTAGTGGTTAAAACGAAGCTGCCTGGGTAAGATGTCTTTGGACGCGGAGATGAAATTTACGAGGAGGAACCTTAACCCCGAGTTGCGTAAGGAACGATAGCAGCATGCGATTGGGACGCGCGATAAACAGTCGCGATGCATCGGCCCGTGATTATCGTCTATCCTGACGACGAATTCGTAATTGGATATATTAAAACGACGTAACGACGTTCCGCGCAAGAGTAAAGAATCGGCAAGGAAAGTATAGCTTTCTTAGAGAAGGAACGCGACGAAATCGGTGGAAGAGGCTTAGTAGCGAAAACGGGTTACGCTGCTTCGTATAATTTCCGAAAACGAACATCGTCGATTTAAAAAGAGGTACGCGTGTTTCGGCTTACAGGAAATGCTCGAGCAGGGAGTAAATTGTACGCTTCTTTATCCCTCATTTACCAGCGTCGAATCGGGCCATCGAACCAACAACGATTCGAAACGTCCATCCGAAAGGAATTTCTGCCAGCGGAGTAACATACGTACTTTGAGATCGAACGCAATAACGCGAATTTTTATCGAGCTGAGAATCGCAATCAACGAGAATTTCCGGTAGACACGCGTGCGAATGGATCGCGTGTCTCAGCCACGAAGATTTGTTAAACCGTCCCAGAGGAGAGTCTTGTTGCTCGGGAAGAACCGGCGTGATTAACAGTCGCGGTTAGCCGTTTTCCGGAATCTCGTAGAATTCCTGCTTTCGAACATCGGCTGATAATGCGACGGATAAGAATGTTGTCTAACTTATGTGCGATTTCTCCTATCGGGAAGAGATATAATACTACTATTCTTGACCAGCCTTGGGGGCCCGAGAATTTCTCTCATTTGGAATCCCCGTTCTTACACGTCGTTGATCACGATGTTATACATCCTCGATATAACGTATCGTATATGATTTATTTTTGTCCGAGAAATTACCGAACGCGAAACGCTTGACGAGGAAAATTGGAAATTTTATGAATTTACGGTTCTTTTCGTCCTTTCTCGTTTGATTCGATTTCGATTCGTAGAATTTCATTAAGGAGACGGAGCAACATTTTCAAACTTTCGCAACTTTCGGAGATCCAATACACTTTGAACATACAAACATAAGCAAGTAGAGAAAGATGGAAAAAGGTCGGCTCGTCCCCCGTTGTCCGACCGATTGTAAAGCGATTGCTCGACGAAATTAACGTTCGAAATACGCTCGCTGCGAACGAAAGACTATTGGCGAATAAAAAGTCGTCGAACAAACTACCGGTAATTAAGCTTTCTTTAACCAATTAATTTCCCGGCGACTCGACCACGTACGTTTCGAAGAGCGAAAAAAAGGGAGGAGCGTGGAAGGCGGTCACGTTTGAAGGACGATATCGAAACGGCGGATCGTTCGAGACGCGCTGGTGCACGTTGCGCGTGTTCCTCTCTAATCTTTGGGACTCGCGACTTCCTCGGGCTGTCTCTCCACGCTCACGGATCCACCGGAGAGAACCTTGGATTTCTCCTCCTTCTCCTTTTTCTTCCTTGTACTCTCTTGCTACTATCCAGCTAACGACCACTATCTCAGGCATCGCGAAATAATGAAATTACGCGAAAAAGGGACGGCCGCGGCTGGCCACGTCGGACCACGCTCGGCAGCTTTTTTGTCAGTGCTGGCGGATGTTAACGACGCCGTGTTCATAGAAACAGATCTAGCACGAGGTGGTTTCGCTGGAGGAGCAAACGCGTGTTCCTCGCACGGTACCCTGCAGGTAATATAATTCGCTATCTGGAGCTAATCTTCGAGACCGTAAATATTCCAGCGTAATAACGTTCCGTATAAAAATGTCGAAATAGAATGTAGACGGTAATGACAATAAAATAAAAAAAGATACGCAAGTACGTACGAAATATCGAGGGAAAATTGCACGTATGATAGAAGAGATTCGTTTAATCGTAGTTACCTGTTTCCAGTAACTGGAATTCGTGACGTCTCTTCTCGTCAGAAATTCCATCGTTTCGCGCGTGCGGGTTATTTCAAAATTTCATCGGGAATCACAATTTCGCGGCCTACTAAGGTGGAAACGAATTTTTGCACGTGCGTTCTCTAACGTACCACGGACAGAGCGAGGAATATTTTTTTCGAGGAACCGTGGTCGCGACGAGAATTATCGCGTTCCACGATGACGAGACCGATAATCGCGGCAAGGAAAGGAGAAACGAGGTAACGACAACGGCCGGGACTGCTCGAAACTTACCTGGAGTTGTTGTTTCGAGCGTAGCATAATTTCTGAGAGCGGAAGGAGAAGAAAGATGGTCGACGTTGCGATACGGGACCTAATGGCGAGCCGAGCTCTTTTCACCGAGCCACGAACGCGCTTCGATATATCACGGTGGCCGGTAAAACGGAGAACAGCGCTTCCCTTTGTAGACGGTTTATGATCCTTTTACGATTAATACAACCGACAGAGTCCACGCGGCAACGGAAATGATCCCTCGTTTCGCCACGGCACGATCTTTCTTCGAAGCGGGATAGTAGCCGAATGCTCGCTAATTAGGGGCAATACGCGCGTATAAAGCGCCGCGGTAAATCTCACAGGAACCGAGTTTCCTTCGACTAGCGTTAATTTCTTACGATCGGTAGTCGAATCTCGCGAAATGAAATTCGGTCCAGCGTCGATGAGTAATATCGACGCTTCGTGAATGATATTATTCCATAGTACGTTCGGATAGGTAGAAGAGATTTACCAAATTTACAGAGGAATTCGAGGGACGCGTAAAAGTTGGGACCGAAGGACGAAACGCGTACATGCGTCACGTCCAAGGCGGGGTTCGCCTTTATGGG